>JAJJWW010014335.1:0-150486 GCA_023531295.1 Papaver armeniacum | reverse complement strand
AACCAGCTATGGGGTGCGAATAGCAAAGGGTTACCCCTTAGCAATTGGGTTACCCCTTATCTAAAGTGGGAGTCCGAATATCAAATGTCCTCCGGGGTGTTCCGAGCAACTTTTCGAGCCGAATTTTCCAACAATCTTTATTTCCAAAAAATGCCTACAAACACACAAAACACCATAATAAGCACAAAACGAGTACTAACAATACGAAACATTGAGGACAAATTGGACACATAAATGCGTTTATCATCTGGCTTCACAATCCAAATGAAGTCTTCAAGTCGTTAACCTACAGGGTCTCGGTAGAAACCTAAGGTCACAAGAGAATCGACTCTAGCTTATACAACTAGTATCACACAGGAGGTGTGGGGATTAGGTTTCCCAGTTGCTAGAGTTCTCCTTTATATAGTCTTTCAAATCAGGGTTTGCAATCAATGTTATCTTAGTAACAAAGCATTCAATATTCACAGTTAGATGAAAACCTGATTAGATTCAAGCTAATATCTTTCAACCGTTAGATCGAAAACTTAGCTTGTTATACACAAATTAAATGCACGTTTTTAGGTTTGTGTAACCGTACCCAAACATGTACACTTGTTGGTTCAACAGTAGTTAACCAAATGGTTAGCCATACGAGAACTTTCATATTAACCATATTCTTCTTCACCATAACTAGTTCAAATGACTCAAATGAACTAGTTAGAGAGTTGTTCAATTGCTTAGATCTCATAGAGGTATACAAGACACAATCGAAGCAAAAATGATTTGAGTCACTCGAATCGATTCATTCCTTAGTATAAGTTCACGAATAATCGTTTTTAGATAATAACCAACCTAAGTATGCGGACTTAAGTACTCGGAATAAGTTTGTAACAAGTATAAAACTCCAACAGATTTTCTCGGGAAGAGAACCTCCGACAAGACGCAGATCGGGTTGACCGGGTTCGCGGACTCTTGTTTCAGTTTCCTGAGCAGCAAATTACACAGACTTCGGTTCAAGGAATAAGGACTTATACATGTATGCTTTTCCACACAATTCTTATATCCAACAATGGTAATATAATATAAACTCTCATTTCAATATTGAAACATTCTTAGAGGACGTTATATAGTTGTTATTCACAAACTATTTTTCGTCAAAGCCATTTTCAAGTAATTGAAGCATAACATGACTTTCGTCATTAGGTAAAGACGAATTTTGTCGAAGCGAAAGCTTACCAACACATATTTCGAGAAATAGTTAAGCGAGATAAACTCGTCTCGAAATAGCAAATGTGTATAATCAAAGTCTATATAGCAAAACGACTTTTGTCTCAAGATAGGAGATATAGTAGATATACTTTTGAGTGATAGATAACTTCAAGTCTCCACATACCTTTTAGTCGATGAAGTTCCACCAGTTCCTTGAGTAGTTCTTCGTCTTGTATGATGATCACCATGGAGTTCTTGAGCTCAACTACACTTTCTATCCTAGTCCGAGACTTAGCTATAGTAGACTAGAAATCAAGACTTATAGTTTTGATCACTAACATTGACAAACATGCTTGAGATAGCAACGCATGCGAGTTCGACCGACCAGTGCTCTAACAATCTCCCCCTTTGTCAATTTTAGTGACAAAACTATCAATACATATGGAATACAAAAACAGATAAATAAACTTTTGTAGATCTTCTTCCACATGCCTAATCTTCAACATTACTCGAAATCTTCGTCACTTCCAAGTACTCCAATGATCCCAAAGGTTGTAAGTTTAGCATCATCGTTGTTGAAAATCCGTAGCTATAACAATGAGAAAACAAGAATTCTCAATCATTGTTACGCAGTGTCATAGTATTATTACACAACATTGATAGGTGTTGTAAAACACCTAATTTTATATCTATTGTTTATGCTTTCTTTGCTATTTCTTTTGTAAAATATGTATCTTATATTTACTTTCGAGTTATTAGGTACTTTGGAGTCGCACGGAGGAAAAGAAGAACAAATCATGCATTTGGAGCAATAGAGGCAAAAGCGTCATTTCATCGCAAGTTCTACTCGGATCCCAGTCGAAGATAAGGGACAACCAGTGGGAGTCTAAAAAAAGAATTGCTAAAAATACCCATGGGTGTTGATAGCCGTCCCAGTTATTACACCAAGCCCTGAAATTGAGAAATCATTTTCTCAATCATTTTTCTTTCTCCAAATTTGGTTCTGCTACTCAACAGAAGTGGAGGTCGAGAGGGGTTTTGCTGTAGTTAATGGATGTATGGGTTCAAGTGAAGAAGATGTTGTCGTTCAAATCAGAGAAGAAGGAGGATTGATTGATAGCTCTAATGGCTGCTGAGGAATCAAAGCTAGGGTTTGAGTTAAACCCAGGACTGAGTCAACGGCAAGAAATCATGTGTGAAGTGAGGTTGAAATCGAGAGAATGAGGAAGCTTATTATCATAATGGTCGATTTGAGGAGTGATTAAGCTTGGGTCGAGGTTTAATTAGCTGCTGGTGTTGTTGATTGAGAAGAAACAGAAACTAGGGTTTCTGTGATGTTTGAATTTGAGGCTCTGATTTGAAGTGATGAAGATTCAGATGGGTATTAAAAATGGTGTTTGCTCGATTCTTTGTGATGATAGAATGGGTCTGGTGATTAATGGCAGAAATGGGTGATTGAGATGAAAATTGGTGGTTCTGGTAGTGAATTAGAGTTGAGTAGAGAAATCAAGAGTTCGGGGTTCTGTTGTTCTTCATGGAGCAATGAATGGGTATTTCAGGTGATGTTTTGTGCTAAGCAAGGAGGGACTCAGTTGAAATGGAGTTGTAGCTTTCAAGTGAAGCAACAGAGAAGGTGGTAATGGTCTCAGATTGTGAGGGTTTGGAGTTGCAGTTTAGGTACAAGTGGTAACTGGAATGAAATGAAGTGCACTGAGGTGATAACTTGAACATGGTGGAGTTCAGATTGATGGCTGTGAGATGTTGTTGCTGGTAATCGGGAGTTTCCAGGGAATGGAATTGAAGCAATGGGAAGTCGGGTCTCAGGCGGTAGGTCAAAACAGTTAGATCTAAGGGCCTCGGTGATGCTACCAGGCAGGGTTGAGTTGCAATGGAAATGACAAGGCAGCGTGGTGAGCCGCAGGGAATGATTTTATATGAACTCAGCTATGTGGTGTAGATGTATGTTAGGGCTGGGTTATGAGATGTTGCTATGCTGGTGGAATGAATGATGTTGGCCAGGGATGCAGAGATGCAGCTGGGCATTGTGGAGTTGGCTTTGAGATGCTGTTGCGGTTGTAGAGCAGTGCACTGAGGTGTTCTGACAGAGGTGGCTGCGAAGTTGCGAGGCTGTTTGAGGTGAAGATGGAATGCTGTGTTGTTTCAAATGAGAAGTGCAGAATGAATCGGTGCTGCTGCAGATAGCATTTCAGGTGGCAGTGCAAGTAATAGTTACTGAGAGATGGAGTTGAGCTACGGTCATGATGATCGCAGCTGCAGTTTAGTCTTTGTATTTGGCGAGTTTTGGTGGACGCGTTCATTGCGGGTTGAGCGGTCTTTGGCCTGGGAAGTGTGAATGGGTTTTGCAGCTGCAGGATAAGCTGTTGTTGATGCTATGGAAAAGGAGTTACAGAGTGGTGTTGCCGTGGTTTTAGCTGAGGATATGTATGTCTAGGTACAGGGAAGCAGGATGAGATTGACAAGGAAATCAGGGTTCACTGATAGTGTGCTGCTGTTAGGATGAGAAGAATGGGTTGAATGGTGAGGCTTTGATGGAGTTGGTGATGGTCTGGTTTTGAGTTGAACTGAGACGGCAAGGGCTCTGGTGAGTGATGCATTGCCGTGGCTGACATTGGAGCTGTTTATGGTGAGAATGGAGCAGGCCATGGTGGTGCGGAAATTGGAACTCAGGGCAGTATGAATTGCAGCAATGAGCTGAACTGAAATGGTGGTTTTGAAGTTTTGGAGTGAATGGAAGGGCCAAGATGGCTGCAAAGTATTCACGCCAAGATGGTGGTTAAGGACTTATCAAGCACAATCACAGTGCAAGACGAGATCGGAGCTGTGCAATGGCTCGAGCCAAGACGACTCAGCTCAGTCAGGCTAGTCAGTGACTAACTCACACTCTGACTCGGTGCTGACTGGGTTGACCCTGATTCCATCTGACTCGGTTTGACTCGGTCTGACCGAGTTGACCCGAGTTGACCCGTTGACCGGGCGGACTTTGCCGGTCACCTGAGCCGTTTTCCGGCCACCTTTCCGGTCGATTTCCGGCCACAATACCAATTTTCCGGTGACGTATTTTTGGACCTATTTTCTACATGGGTTTCTCTCTCTTATGGGCTTGGTGGATTTTCATCTAATGGACTTTGAAGACTTGACCTAATTTTGGAAGAAAGGAAAAGCTATAAAAGAAGAATTCTACAACTTTTGAAACACATCTTATTCTTGGGAACTTGGAGAGCCGCTTTTGTTTACGCAACTAGGGTTTGCTTTTGTTCATCTTCTTCTTTATTCAATTAATATTTTTGTTGATGAACTCCATAGCTATGAGTATCTAATTCTATATTATTGGTTAAGGATGTAGTCATATTTCTAAAACTTGTGTTTGCTTTATGTATTAGTTTTCTCTCTTGATTATCGTTCACATCTCTACTGTTTTTATGATCACATGATTGATGTATTGTGATAGGGTTATGATGTTTGATTAGTTAAGTGGCCAATTAATTGAACTTGCATCCTATTCCATAGCTATTTTAGGGTTTTTCATCGAGCGATAACCCTGAATACAAGTAGCATGATATGTTTACGGTTTGTAGTGATACACTCTCGTAATCATATGTAGAGTTTGACCATTGTCCGAATTGTTATGCGCAACGCATGACAATTGCATTGATTAGCCTATTTCTGAAACTTAATGCTCATAGGAATTGAACTTGATTAGCGCAAGGCGTTAGGTTATTCTTTAGGTAGATTTTACATACGCAGCTCTAATGTGTGTGTTGATGAACTTAGGAAATTAATAGATTATCTTGCTCTCTTGATTCTCTAGGCTTTTGATAATATAAGAGATTAAATCGTAATTCTAATCATATATGCAAGCACATGTTTAAGATTGAAGATGAATTCCTTGACCAATATCTCTCGCTATTGATAACTTTCTACAATTTACTTTGTTTTAATTTACTTTTATTGCTTACCTAAAGTTTAGAAATCCCCCTAATTGGTTACTTTAAGAAATTGAATACATAATAACTACAATCGCCTCTCTGTGGAAACGAACTCTTTCTTATCATATACTTTAGGAAAGTGAAATTATTTTTGACGTATACGACAACGATCAAATGATGGAGTTGGATGGTGCTGGAAGGTAAAGAAAGTTACAACTTCAAGAGTTAGAGGAGATTCGTAATGATGCATTTGAAAGCTCACGGATTTACAAGGAAAAGACGAAAGCATTTCATGATAATATGATTACAAAGAAACAATTTTGCATTGGGAAGAAAGTGGTTTTGTTTAATTCTCGCTTGCAATTATTTCCGGGTAAATTAAGGTCACGTTGGATTGGACCTTTTATTGTGACTAATGTGTTTTCTCATGGTGCAGTGGAAATTCGTAGTTTAGCTACAGGAAATGAACTTAAAGTGAATGGGCACCGATTGAAACCATATTATGAGAACTTCTCTTCGGATGTCGTGGAAAGAGTTAATCTTGTGGAAGTACTCCCTCTGGAGGAGTCATAGAAAGCAAGGAGATAGTCGGGCTGACGACTTTAAACCAAGCGCTAAATGGGAGGCAACCCATCGGTTTTGTATCTCTTGTCTTTTCTTTTCTTTTCTTGTCATGTTTTTACTTTTTCTGATTTTTTTGTCACTTTTCCGTTAGGATTTCCCACCTTGACTTTCTTTGGAAGATTCAATTTACATTGAGGACAATGTAAAGTTTAAGTGTGGGGGAGTGGTTTGCTTTGTAAATTTTTCAAAATTTTCAACTTTTGTGTAATTAGTGAATAAGAAAACTCCAACTTGTAGTTAGTTTAGAGTCACATAGTATACATGTCGCTAAGATTACATCGAGAATCTCATAATAGTGACTGAACTTAGAGATGACAGAGAACATGATCGGGTCTCTTACTTGTATGAGAGTTAAAGTTGGATTTAACCATGCCAGTGGCAAATAAGGTGCATACCGAATTCGGTATTAGAACATTGATCCCCTATAGTGGAGACTACCCATGTTACATAATGTGAGGCACCAACCTTCAATTCTTTGTACTGTCTAAATTTGTGATTTTAGAGTGTGTGTCACCGTACGTAAATTTCGGGCGGAATGGTGAGCTGTCCAACCTCCCACCATAGAAGCACTATTTTGATCTCTTGAGTGCTATTTTTATCAACCATGTTGGTGACATCGAATTGCTAACTTACATACCACTTGTAATCTTGTTCGCAGTTAGCACCATCCACCTTATCTCTCTCTACACCAACAGGTCCATAGAAACACCATCATCATCAACAAGAGGAGCATCACAAATTTGAAGGAAAGTTGAAGACGTTCAAGGTTTACAAGCAACAATACAAAATTGAGCAGATTTCATATTCAAGTATAGCAACAAAACAAGGAGCAGAATTTTTATAAGTTGAAGACTATTGTTCAAGAGTGAAAATTATCAAGGATGAGAGTTCGAGAAGTTTATGATATCAAGACATACAAGTTGTGAAGAATCAAGCGTTAAAGTACTTACACCATGGCCTTTGTACTTATATTTTTATCTTATTTGTATTTTATTTTTCTCTTGTCTCAAAAAAAAAAAATTAAAAAAATTAAAAAAAAAAAAAAAAAGAAAAAGAAGAAAAAAAAAAGACAAGAGAAAATATTTAGGTTTGTTAAAAGTTTGTATTATTTTGTTTTATTTTTATTTTGTATTTGTTTTATTTCTTATTTCTACAAAAAAAAAAAAAAGAAAAAAAAAAAAAAATTAAAAAAAAAAAGAAAGAGAAAATGTTTAGGTTTGTTAATAGTTTTTATTATTTTATTTTGTTTTTATTTGGTATTTGTTTTATTTCTTATTCAAAACAAAAAAAAGAGAGAGAAAAAAAAAATTAAATTTTGGGTTTGTTTTTAGTTTTGTATTCTTTCAATAAAGCCAAGGGAAAGAAGGAATATCTTTAATGAAGTTTCAAGCAACAAGGAATTAGAGGAAAGAATCATATTGTCGAGATTCTACGAAGTTCAAGAGTTATCATCAAGAGTTGAAGACCGAAGACGAAGATGAAGACACCGATAGAAGACCGAAGATGTTTCTATGGATGCTGTGAGAGTGGTGCTAGCTGCACGCCGAACGGATAACGAGGTAAGTAAGCATATTCCCACCTTCGTTAAGTGGTTGATTTCCTTTCGAAGAGATCGTCAGAAAAATGGGTTTTCAAAAAATGATAAAAGATGTGGGTTTTCAAAACAATTCGGAGGGTTTTGCCTTCCTACCATTCAACGTGTCGCAGGATTCTCTCTTCACTCCTACCTGGACACATGTGTGACCCATAAAAAGCTATTTATTATTGAGAGCAACTTCATAAAACCCTTTCTTGTGAGGCAGAGTCGAGACTTTCAATCACTCCGAACCCGAATTTTTGTCGAGAAGGGATGGTTATCTCTCTATTAACTTTTAAGAATGAGATTGTGTTCATTTATGTGTCTAACTTCTTATGACTAGTGTGCAGAATCTCTATGTCTTCTTAGCGCGTTGGATGCTATCATTTCGGAGAACTAGTAAGTTGGAAAAATAGGTTTTGTGGGTAAATCTCTAGTAAACCCTCACGAGACTATAACTCGTCCACTAGGGACACCTAGGGGTTTAAAGGCTTGTTATTTATGCTAAAAGTGACCATAGCCTCGACGACACGGAGTTGTATGTATTCTTTAGAATTATCTTGTTTGATTTGCTCGAGGACTAGCAAAGTCTAAGTGTGGGGGAATCTGATAGGTGTTGTAAAACACCTAATTTTATATCTATTGTTTATGCTTTATTTGCTATTTCTTTTGTAAAATATGTATCTTATATTTACTTTCGAGTTATTAGGTACTCTGGAGTCGCACGGAGGAAAAGAAGAACAAATCATGCATTTGGAGCAAAAGAGGCAAAAGCGTCATTTCATCGCAAGTTCTACTCGGATCCCAGTCGAAGATAAGGGACAACCAGTGGGAGTCTAAAAAAAAGAATTGCTAAAAACACCCATGGGTGTTGATAGCCGTCCCAGTTATTACACCAAGCCTTGAAATTGAGAAATCATTTTCTCAATCATTTTTCTTTCTCCAAATTTGGTTCTGCTACTCAACAGAAGTGGAGGTCGAGAGGGGTTCTGCTGTAGTTAATGGATGTATGGGTTCAAGTGAAGAAGATGTTGCCGTTCAAATCAGAGGAGAAGGAGGATTGATTGATAGCTCTAATGGCTGCTGAGGAATCAAAGCTAGGGTTTGAGTTAAACCCAGGACTGAGTCAACGGCAAGAAATCATGTGTGAAGTGAGGTTGAAATCCGGAGAATGAGGAAGCTTATTATCATAATGGTCGATTTGAGGAGTGATTAAGCTTGGGTCGAGGTTGAATTAGCTGCTGGTGTTGTTGATTGAGAAGAAACAGAAACTAGGGTTTCTGTGATGTTTGAATTTGAGGCTCTGATTTGAAGTGATGAAGATTCAGATGGGTATTAAAAATGGTGTTTGCTCGATTCTTTGTGATGATAGAATGGGTCTGGTGATTAATGGCAGAAATGGGTGATTGAGATGAAAATTGGTGGTTACGGTAGTGAATTAGAGTTGAGTAGAGAAATCAAGAGTTCGGGGTTACATTGTTCTTCATGGAGCAATGAATGGGTATTTCAGGTGATGTTTTGTGCTAAGCAAGGAGGGACTCGGTTGAAATGGAGTTGTAGCTTTCAAGTGAAGCAACAGAGAAGGTGGTAATGGTCTCAGATTGTGAGGGTTTGGAGTTGCAGTTTAGGTACAAGTGGTAACTGGAATGAAATGAAGTGCACTGAGGTGATAACTTGAACATGGTGGAGTTCAGATTGATGGCTGTGAGATGTTGTTGCTGGTAATCGGGAGTTTCCAGGGAATGGAATTGAAGCAATGGGAAGCTGGTCTGAAGCGGTAAGCTGAAACAGGTTAGATATAAGGGCCTGGTGATGCTACCAGGCAGGGTTGAGTTGCAATGGAAATGACAAGGCAGCGTGGTGAGCCGCAGGGAATGATTTTATATGAACTCAGCTATGTGGTGTAGATGTATGTTAGGGCTGGGTTATGAGATGTTGTTATGCTGGTGGAATGAATGATGTTGGCCAGGGATGCAGAGATGCAGCTGAGCATTGTGGAGTTGGCTTTGAGATGCTGTTGCGGTTGTAGAGCAGTGCACTGAGGTGTTCTGACAGAGGTGGCTGCGAAGTTGCGAGGCTGTTTGAGGTGAAGCTGGAATGCTGTGTTGTTTCAAATGAGAAGTGCAGAGCTGTAACTGGTGCTGCTGCAGATAGCATTTCAGGTGGCAGTGCAAGTAATAGTTACAGAGATGGAGTTGAGCTACGGGTCATGATGATCGCATCTGCAGTTTAGTGTTGTATTTGGCAGGTTTTGGTGGACAGGTTCATTGCAGGTTGAGCCGGTGCTGGCCTGGGAAGTGTGAATGGGTTTTGCAGCTGCAGGATAAGCTGTTGTTGATGCTATGGAAAAGGAGTTACAGAGTGGTGTTGCCGTGGTTTTAGCTGAGGAGATGTATGTCTAGGTACAGGGAAGCAGGATGAGATTGACAAGGAAATCAGGGTTCACTGATAGTGTGCTGCTGTTAGGATGAGAAGAATGGGTTGAATGGTGAGGCTTTGATGGAGTTGGTGATGGTCTGGTTTTGAGTTGAACTGAGACGACAAGGGATCTGGTGAGTGATGCATTGCCATGGCTGACATTGGAGCTGTTTATGGTGAGAATGGAGCAGGCCATGGTGGTGCGGAAATTGGAACTCAGGGCAGTATGAATTGCAGCAATGAGCTGAACTGAAATGGTGGTTTTGAAGTTTTTGGAGTGAATGGAAGGGCCAAGATGGCTGCAAAGTATTCACAGCCAAGATGGCTAGTTAAGGACTTATCAAGCACAATCCCACAGTGCGGACGGATCGGACTGTGCAATGGCCTGAGCCAAGACGACTCAGCTCAGTCAGGCTAGTCAGTGACTGACTCACACTCTGACTCGGTGCTGACTGGGTTGACCCTGATTCCATCTGACTCGATTTGACTCGGTCTGACCGAGTTGACCCGTTGACCGGGCGGACTTTGCCGGTCACCTGAGCCGTTTTCCGACCACCTTTCCGGCCGATTTCCGGCCACAATACCATTTTTCCGGCGACGTATTTTTGGACCTATTTTCTACATGGGTTTCTCTCTCTTATGGGCTTGGTGGATTTTCATCTAATGGACTTTGAAGACTTGACCTAATTTTGGAAGAAAGGAAAATCTATAAAAGAAGAATTCTACAACTTTTGAAACACATCTTATTCTTGGGAACTTGGAGAGCCGCTTTTGTTTACGCAACTAGGGTTTGCTTTTGTTCATCTTCTTCTTTATTCAATTCATATTTTTGGTGATGAACTCCATAGCTATGAGTAGCTAATTCTATATTATTGGTTAAGGATGTAGTCCTATTTCTAAAACTTGTGTTTGCTTTATGTATTAGTTTTCTCTCTTGATTATCGTTCACATCTCTACTGTTTTTATGATCACATGATTGATGTATTGTGATAGGGTTATGATGTTTGATTAGTTAAGTGGCCAATTAATTGAACTTGCATCCTAGTCCATAGCTATTTTAGGGTTTTTCATCGAGCGATAACCCTGAATACAAGTAGCATGATATGTTTACGGTTTGTAGTGATACACTCTCGTAATCATATGTAGAGTTTGACCATTGTCCGAATTGTTATGCGCAACGCATGACAATTGCATTGATTAGCCTATTTCTGAAACTTAATGCTCATAGGAATTGAACTTGATTAGCGCAAGGCGTTAGGTTATTCTTTAGGTAGATTTCACATACGCAGCTCTAATGTGTGTGTTGATGAACTTAGGAAATTAATAGATTATCTTGCTCTCTTGATTCTCTAGGCTTTTGATAATATAAGAGATTAAATCGTAATTCTAATCATATATGCAAGCACATGTTTAAGATTGAAGATGAATTCCTTGACCAATATCTCTCTCTATTGATAACTTTATACAATTTACTTTGTTTTAATTTACTTTTATTGCTTACCTAAAGTTTAGAAATCCCCCCAATTGGTTACTTTAAGAAATTGAATACATAATAACTACAATCGCCTCTATGTGGAAACGAACTCTTTCTTATCATATACTTTAGGAAAGTGAAATTATTTTTGACGCAAACGACAGCGATCAAACATTAAAGTTCAATTGTATCATAACTTCAACAACATTACTATGATGATGTATCACTCCCCCTTAGTCAATACTCCATCTCACATGGAAACCACTCCCCCTTACATAATGATCCGAAAACCATATGTATTTGTAGTGTGAACTACACATTAATTCTCCCCCTTTTTGTCAATAGTATTGGCAAAGGTACGAAAACGGGATCCTAATGAACTTTCCAAAGAGACATTTCATGACCAAAGGTAAGCACATATCAACTTATTTAGATGCAATCATATAGCCGGAGCTAAATGCTTTCATCAAGGAGTTTATAAAGATACAAGATAATCCCTATAATATTCCACAGCTGCACTCCCCACAAATATGTTGCAATTAAGCACAAGTTCAATTAACAACTCTCCCCCATAATATGTCATTCCCGAAAGAACAACAAGAGCGACCTTAATTTCATAAGAAAAGAAGGATTTCTTTTCAACATAACAAATCACATACGAATATGAATTTGAATCCAAAAATAATTAACCAAATTAACCACAAGAAAACCCATGATTAATTTAATCAGAAATGCTCAACATAAGAGAGCTTACGGAGCCGCACAGTATATACATAAAAATATGGATCAGGGAAGATCAATACTGCGGAATAAACAAGGATTCATTCTATTTTCCATCACAATTTGCACAATGACATATAATAGACTTAATCCCTGTAAACAAAAGCTTTATCCTTTCTTCCATCAAAATAATGATATAAAAGGCTTCAACTTTTGTAAGATCAAAAGTTCATTCTATCTTCTATCAATACTTTCATACCGACATAATAGAAATAACTTTTGAACAAGTATGGGATAGTCACAGGTTCACGTACGTAAACAACATATCCCATAACAATTTGCAATATATAAAATCAAAAAGATTAAAATTGCAAAAATTAACATTTGTCCTTAGAAGGTAGATCAATCTTTTTCGCATGAATTTACACCAAGAATAGCTACCAAAGGCGTATAAAAAGATTTTCTTAACAAAGAAGAACATATAAAGTCATTAACGACCATGCACCATAGTTCACATAAGATGGATATGAACATTCAAGAATCCCATAGCAATGTGTGCTACTTCCCATTCTTGAAATTACTTCTTTGTGATTCACCAATAACATTCTTGTAAAGCTACAAATGAGCTTAGAAGAGAGGTACTCCAAGAATCCAAGTGCCCAAGTCCAAGAGAAATGGAACAAGTGCGACGAAACTTAGCAAAACACTCAAAAACAAGAGACAAGACAAGGACCATTCTTAACTCATCCAAATTCAAGAATTCTCATCTTTATTTGGAATAAAATTTAAATAGGAAGAGAATGAAAAAAGAATGAGGTCATTCCAAGTTCGGACGAAGAAGTAACGGCCAAAACAAATTTACCGAATATCGCCGTTAAGTATGCATACGGGTTTGCAAACGAATTTTCATGACCTGGGGAAGTATGTAAATGGGTATGCGTACTTAAACCCCTGGATTTTGATTTTAAATGATGTTATGCATACCTGGTAGGTGTACCATGAAGTCCAAACATCCCAAACTAGTATTTTTAAACCTAAACGTTTAAGAACCATAAACACAGATCAAGTTAGGTAGAAATGAACAATAAGCAAGGTACATGGATCATTATAAAATCACAAATCTTGCTCAGGTTTATAAACATACCTTTTTAGAAGAGTCCAATCGAATTCTACAGCCTTACCGAACATAACCTGTGTGCCCCAATTCTCGTGCTTCCCTCACCGTATACATAACAGGGCATTCCTTGGTGAGGATGCACTTACAACACAATCAAGTTGTGTTGGGGTGAACAATGTCTTGCTCACCACAAGTGACCTTTGGATTATCATGAAAGAGATCGCCTTTAGAACCTTTCACATCCAATTCCATTTTTCCAAAAAACTTGTTAAGTTCCAACATCATGGATACTGCCTTCTCCATAGTCATGGAATTTTCTAGAAGATCATTCCTTTTCACACTCAAAGCATCATTGGCTTTCTTTGGTACCCACTTCTGAGTGCATTTAGGAACAACCGGAACCTTCTTCCCATTACTCTCTTCTATAATTCTCGAAAGAGAATTGGATTGCCTATTGTTTTGAAATTTAGTCTTTCTCCAATTGGGAGCATCGAACCTTGTCTTCGTCTTTATGAAGTTATCCTTTTGATAACCATTACGATTGTAAAAAGGATTCGTATGGCGTTTATAGGAAAAACTAAAATTATTACAACACTGATTCCTTTGCCTAAAGATTGGATAGTTACAACCTGTAACGTTAAGGGGATTAGTCTTACCATATGATCTTGGTTTCACAACTTCTTGTGATGCCCAAACAAGAACATCATGAAGTTTCTCATTCCTTATACGGAAACGACTTCTCCTTTTCAGGTGACCTTTATTTCCACAATAGTGGCAAACATAAGGAATGTTCTTACCTCGATCCGTGTGTGCTGACTTTGGAGGTTGATATACTTTGCTCTTTAGAACTTTAACTTCCGGTGAAGGTATTTCACTTTTGCCATCAGTGGAAACCTTTTGTTGAGAAGAATCACTAGCCTTGACAAATTTTACCTCTTGGCTAATACTTGAAGCATCTATTCCCTTATAGTCCAATCCTCGTGTATCACGATGATTTTTACTTGCTCCTAGCATAGTGGTTAATTTGCTTGAACTATAGTATTGAACTTTTTCAAGTCATCTTCCAACACCTTGATTTTATCAATAACAACAGCTAAATCAGCCTCAAGGCGTTTTTCTCGAGTGAGATAAGCGCTTTCTCTGTCATCAAAACTTACTTGCTGAGAGTTAATCCTTGCTTCAGTTTCTGCAAGTTTCTCTTCCAACAAAAAGTACTTTTGATAAAGATTATCACATTCAAGTGACTTCATATGTAGATTTTCCTCAGAATCCTTGAGGATCGATTCGTTAGAACGATTCAAAACATAAACACATGCGTAACATCTTCTCAATTTCTTATTTGTACGACAGAGATTAGTTAGAAAAGGCGTGACATGAGAAGTTGTCATCTTTTTCTTTTCCAACGAATTCAAAAGCTTAACATACTCTGAGACTTCCTCATCAACATCTCTATCAATATCTGAATCACCTTCATCAGAAAGTTCATCTAACTGTTCTTCTAGTCGTGTTTCCCAGACTTCAACAAGTTCTACATTAAGAGAATGTTTATATACTAACCTAGATGTGACAGTTTTCTCAGGTGAATCCAAGCTTTGAAAAACATATGGTAATTTATGAACTGGTACATTATTAGAGATAGACTCGTCCATAATCAGATCGCTACAAACACAGACTTATAAGGTATTTAATGTGTTTGCCTGCTCTGATACCAATTGAAAAAGCAGGGGTACAACAACCACACCCAATATTTCGCTTAACAATCTATATGGACTAACTCCAATATACTTTTAAGAGAATCAACTAGACAATCAGACTCAATCTTAATAAAAGTATATCAAAGAGTTATATCTCTCTTTCTCGATTCAATACTTACTCAAGCAAATAGAAATCTGCAGTCTAATTGAATACAATAGAAAACACTTGAACGGTACCAAAGACCAATGTTCAAGGATCAATCAATTTCAATCAACAACCAAAGGTTGGATTTCCCAATTGATCGATTCAAACGCACAACCTGTGATATTTCAATTATATAACAAAATATAATGCAGAAAAGAAATAACATAGACACTAGAAGTTTTTGTTAATGAGGAAACCGCAAATGCAGAAAAACCCCGGGACCTAGTCCAGATTGAACACACACTGTATTAAGCCGCTATAGACACTAGCCTACTACAAACTAACTTCAGTCTGGACTGTAATTAAACCCCAATCAATATCACACTGATCCAAGGTACAGTTGCGCTCCTTACGTCTCTGATCCCAGCAGGATACTACGCCCTTTATTCCCTTAGCTGATCACACCCACAACTAAGAGTTGCTACGACCCAAAGTCGAAGACTTTAATAAACAAATCTGTATCACACAAAAAAGTCTACGGTAATAGATAAATCTGTATCCCATAGAAATACCTACGAGTTTTGTTCCGTCTTTTGATAAATCAAGGTGAACAGGAACCAATTGATAACCCGAACTTATATTCTCGAAGAACAACCTAGTATTATCAATCACCTCACAATAATCTTAATCGACGCGGCGAAAGAAGATATTTTGGAATCACAAACGATGAGAAGAAGGTGTTTGTGATTACTTTTATATCTTGCCTATCAGAGATATCAATCTCAAGCCAATTGTTACGATTGTACTCAATACGATAGAAACAACAAGATCAGATCACACAACTACAAGAAAGTAGTATCGGTCTGGCTTCACAATCCCAATGAAGTCTTCAAGTCGTTAACCTACAGGGTCTCGGTAGAAACCTAAGGTTAAAGGAGAATCGACTCTAGCTTATACAACTAGAAATGCATGAAAGTGAACACCAAGGAAAGAAGAAATTATTTCTCCAAATTCATGAGAAATATTATTGGCCAACCATGGAAGACGACGCAGCTGCCTACGTTCGGAGATGTCATCAATGCCAAGTTCATGGTAACCTCATACACACTCCTTGTCTTCCATTATATTACGTGAGCAGTCCATGGCCCTTCTACAAATTGGGACCTGGATATCATAGGAAAGATTAATCCGGCATCTTCAAAGCGACATGAATACATCTTCACAAAGAATGAAGAGTATTTCACCAAATGGGTCGAAGCTATTCCTCTTCGAAGCACCACTGGAGTCACGATCGCATCTTTTATCAAAGAGTTCATCATATGCAGATTCAGCGTGCCTAAACATATCATCACGGATAATGGAACTCCTTTCGCCAACAAACATGTTGCAGAATTGCTCGAGGAATACAGAATCAAACAGATTTTCTCCAAACCATATTATCCCCAAGGAAACGGGCAGGCGTAGAGTACCAACAAAACCTTGATCCGGATTCTCAGTCGAACAGTTCATGACAATCCACGAACGTGGCATGAGGAATTGCCCATGGCTTTGTGGGCCTACCGAACCGCACCAAGAAGATCAATCGGGACCTCACCATACTCTCTCATCTACGGCGCTGATTCCATTCTCCCAGCCGAAATCAAGGTTCCCTCCGCAAGAATTGTAACGGCTAATGGGGTACAATGGAATGAAGCAGAAGTCTCAGATTCAAGAATTGCTGAATTAGACATGCTCGATTCAAGAAGAGCCATGGTGGAAAAATACGTAAAAACCTACAACCAAAGGGTTTCCAAGGCCTACAACAAACTGGTAAGACCTCGAACATTTCAAGTAGGAGATTTGGTTCTGAAAACAGCAAAGCATATCCAGCAAGACATGTCCGCTCCCAAGTTCTCCCCTAAATGGGAAGGACCTTATGTAATCATCAAGGAAGTATCCAACGGATATTACAAAATCTTATATGTTAATGGAGGAATCAAAGGAAACATCATAAATGGCAAGTGTCTCAAGGCGTATTATGCTTGAGCGATCATCAAAGTGCTAAATTTCTCAATGTAATTTCTATTTTCTCCAAAAGAGTATGCAGTATGCTCATTCATTCAAAATTCAAAATTCAAAAAAAAAAAATCATCAATTCCACCAGAAAATTTCAATCATCTACTTTATTCAGAACAAAATCTCAAACCTACACAAAAATCTTTCTCTCAAACGCTCACTCATAGAAAACCATCCAACAACGAATAATCCTTACTGAAAGTTGTTTCAAGCATCTTTTAGAAGTTTTCATTCTTCACTCTCAAATCCTAGATAGCTTTCTCAACCCTTGCTGACTCCAGAGCAAGTGCCTTTTCCTCTTCTATGATGGCGGACATAACAAAGATCATATTTGCAATGGAAGTCGCCCTATCAACCTTAATGATCTCGAGTCGACGACGGAGCCAGCTTATGTTGAATCGCAAGACTTCACAATTCGAGATCATATCATCCCATCTGTGCAACTCTTCGTTCTTGACATCCTGCAGCTTTATCTTGTTCATTTCCTCAATGACGGGCAATAACCCAGCGATTGTGGTCAGCAAGGTATGCGGAAAACCTCTCCACACTTCGGCAGTAGCAATATGCCCGTACCTTCTCCATATTTTGGTATAAAGAGATGCATAGCATTTGGGGACGATGAAACCACCAACCAGTTGATTATCTGGGCAAACATTGATCATGGGGGTATCGAATGGGAGTCCATCCATTGGGTATTCACGAACATAAACCCTAGGATCAGCATCTACGGAGTTCTCTGAGTTCTCCTCATGAATGACGCCATCGCTGTTAGCTGCAACCACGGACTTTCCATTCTCCTTCTTCTTGGCTTCGACAACAACATGAACATCAACCTGCAATGACCAAACATTCAGAAAACCTGGACAGTGCTCGATCAAGAGAGATCTTGATCGAAAACTTACGTACGTCCAGTCCCAGCTTCACGAGCGGACCTATAACGCGCAGGAGCCTTGACAGTCCGTTTAGGTCTTAGACGGGATTCATTCCCGTGGTTGCCCTGCAATGGATCACTTTCTTTGATCATGATTGATTTCTGATTACATGAAAAATGATGAAAAACGCGCTATACTTACCGGAATGGGCGTCTCAGGCTCATACTTTGTCGAAGATCCATTTCGAGAAGAAGCGTTACTACCAGACATGTTGATAGGAGGTATGATTATGATCAAAATTTCTTCTGATAGTGCACAACAGAAGAAGATGTGTTGTATAAGTATCAAACCCTAAGTGTTGAAAGTCAAGATATAGATACTTATCCCATAACGGGATATAAAGTCAGTTGCGGTTTCTACTGAAACCCTAAA
Organism: Papaver armeniacum; assembly: GCA_023531295.1. Taxonomy (NCBI): domain Eukaryota; kingdom Viridiplantae; phylum Streptophyta; class Magnoliopsida; order Ranunculales; family Papaveraceae; genus Papaver; species Papaver armeniacum. The sequence continues at coordinate 132,224 of JAJJWW010014335.1, read as the reverse complement.
TCTCGAACCAGATACACGGAGATATGAGAGAAGCGTGATAATACTGGGGACTGACAGTTCAGATATAATCAACATTGCGGCTATGGATTGATGACCTAACAGGTCACGTGTCTCCCTAGCCAGCTCATATGATCATATTTCGTGGATCATCACTGCCTACATGGACCTTGGGTCATCTTGTTTAGCGTGAAAAAATTTGGCGAAAGAAACAATAAGGGATTATTGTTCAAAAAAAAAAAAGATCTCTAAAGAAACATCCTTACAAGCCAAGCTTTCAAATAACCAGAAAGTATCTACTTCAACGGAAAAGAAATAATTTCAGAAAGATTCATGAGCAAGATCAATCAGACTCGTCGGAATCATCAGATGTCAGAATTATCAGATTCATCATCATCGTCTTTCACGGAATCCTCTTCGAGTTCTTCATCAGAATCATTATCAGGGCTATTGACGAAGTCTGGATGAATATCAAGTTCATAATCATCCCAGTAATCTTCCTCTTCGCTTAGCCTCAAGGTAGGCTTGAACCAGCTTCTCAATTTCTCTAGTACGTCGTCTGGCTTGATTTTGCGCTCTGGTGGCACCCACACGAGTTCGTCCTCCAAAGCATCCAAGTCTGAAGCTACACCCTCGGCACGGGATTGAAGCCTCTCCTCAGCTGCTGATATCCGACACTGGATTCGATCTCTTCGTCATTGACTATCAGCTAACATGTCATCCTCAGCTTTCCTTTTCAAGAGTTCCTCCCGAGTTACTCTACGGTTGTTAGGGGGAATGTCGCATTTCATTTCTGCAGAATAGTCCCTCTTGGCGCAAGATTCTGCTGCAAGAATCTTCATCTCTGGAACCTTAGAATCCTCGTCCGAAGAGCTGGAGGAATAATCATAATCATAATCACTGCTGCTACTGGAAGTCACCATTGTCTGGAACCAGAATCACGGGGTTACAGATATGTTAATACTGAATTCATGGCAAAAATGGTAATCCTCAACTCTTACCTATTTACGATTTCACGAACTTAGTGATAACAACGTAAAACCCCAAAACTTGCTCGTTCTTTCAAACCTGCAAAGTCGAACATAAAACATATTATTCAAGAGTCAACACTGACTTCTCAAGAAACTATGAATAATTCACATAACTTTCCATGTGAACATTCGCTGATTTTTACGTGTACATACACTATAAAATCAGTAAACTCATACATACACTACGAATTCATCAACTCATAAATTGTTTGATTTCAACAATTCTTCATAAATCAAAACTTGATTTATATTTAATAAAACGTGAATAACTCACGTACCTTTTAAAAAAAAATCGTGAGTTAATGACTCACATAAATATATAAAAAAAAAAAAACTTTTTGCTCAACCGAGCATTCGTCTACGAAACGAGGGTCTTTTCTATTCTTGTAAAAGTCTACATATTTCAAACAATTTGAAAGTTCGTAAACAAATTTTCATCATGAACTCCAGGTCTTTTCAAAATTCCTTTAACCCTAAGGATTATTATTTATTACTTTTACGAACAAACCTACGTTATTAAAAGTATTTGCAAAATTCACGCTTCGAAAACAAACTTGGGTTTTCATGAAACCTGATAAACAAAACTTTTGCTACTGCAACTAGACCATGTTTATTCAAAGTTTATGAATCTCTTCCATATTAGGGATTTTTGCTCGTTCCTTCAACTAACGAAGAAACGTGCATATATATACGTTTTCTGAAAATCCTTCATAAATCCTACGCATGCATGCAACCATGGGGTTTTTGGTTTTGTGAACAACTCATCAATCACGAAACATACAACAAAAAAAAAGAAAAAAAAAGAACGGACGGACTTACCTGTCGGCAGCGGTGCTGGCTCCGGTGAATTTTCCTGCTGCTGCTCGTGAAGTGATGGAGAGGAGAAGAGTGGTCGGTCAATCAAAACACAAAAAGAATTTTAGGGATTTTTACCTTTTATATCAAATTTATTTCCAAAACCTAATAAAACATGGGTTTCCTTTTTGGACATGGGCCCATATGAATCCTAAACCGACCATAACTAGCTAGGCTTCTGAAAGTTCAAATCAGCAGTGTCTTATCTCTCCGCGCATATGAGGTGACACTCTATCTTGCTACCAGGGTCCTCATCTGTGCATTTGCTCGTACGTGACATCATTGGGGTAAATCGAGGATTCTGAAACTACCTTTGTAAATTGAGCTCGACCACTGATCTTGTCGACTGAAAATCACCATTTAATGCTTACTACGAAACATGACTGTTCCTCACTAAGCAGGGGACTTAATGTAGATGTTGGATTTCAACAAAGGTTAAAACCGTAAAATCATGAGGCATGTTTTTGACACGGCTTTCAGGCATGCAACGATTCATATTTTACGAAGCCATGATGAATATGTTTTCGAAAAGCCTCCACTAGCTGAGCGTTCGATCCCTGGAATTTCGTCGTGACCTCTATGCAGAATAACGTATTTGGGCGGTTCTCCGTAGATTGAGAGCTTAACGACTTCAGGACGTCGGTGACACTCACTGTTCCCTGACTACAGGAGAGAGACCCACCTCCATAGAAGAATAGTTGGGCGGTGGACACCTTCAAGATATCGGTGACACTCACCGTTCCCTGACTATGTGGAGAGACCGTGTATAGATTCAGGCGGTTCTCCGTAGATTGAGAGCACTAACGCCTTAAGGTCGTAAACAACACCGTGACTCCCTGACTATGCACCATTCAGAATATATGTGACGCTTTAACTGGCTAATATCTTTTCTGCAATAGATTAATTCTGCCGCGACATTCACCACTGAATTCCCAGAATAATATATTATTGCTCCTATTCCATGGTCGAATCCACGTCCTGATCCCATGGAATGGCAATAACAATTGTTCCTATTCCATGGTCGAATCCACGGCCTGATCCCATGGAATGGCAATAACAATTGCTCTGATTCCATGATCGAATTCATAGCTTGATCTCATGGAATGGCAATAAACTACTATATTATGTCATTATTCCGATTTCATGATCGAATCCACAGTTGATCTCATGAAATGGTGATAGATAATTTTAATTACTCCGATTTTATGGTCGCATCCAAGATCCCATAGGATGGTAATGCTTGCTTTATTATTCTGAATTCGTAGTCGAATCCACAACTGATCCTATGAATTAATAATAAACAACTATTCATTTTTATTACTCAGTGTCATGAATTATTCTCCACTAAATTTCATAAATTAGTAATAAATACTCAATAACAGGGCATCTGGATCATCACTGAGTAAGCCCCACAAATATGGTGCAAGTGTATTCGACAATGATGCACGACCGAGCACCCGGATGCACGAACGAGCATCCAAAAAATATGAAACAATGAGGAATCCTACGCAAAACATGAGAAAACAATAAATATTAATAAAATAATAAGAGGCGCCCAGGGCCTGGCCCACCGGCCGGCCGGCCGTGCCATATCCATGGTCGGTCCATGCCTCTTCCATTATTTTCCTTATTTTTTGTTATTTCATGAACTCATGAAAACTCCTTGGTTTTAGCAACTTTCCTTGTTTTTGTAAAAACTCATGAATCCTCCGTAACTTCATGGATTCATGAAATAATGTTATAAAATAAGGAAAGGTGTGCGGGACCGGGCAACCTAGACGGCCGGCCATGCCCTGGTCGATCCCACACCTCACAATCCTTAGCTTTTATAATTATTATTCCCTAATCTCATGAAACTTCTTTGTTTCAACAAAAACTCATGGATTCTCTCCATAACTCCAAGGATTCTCCATAACTTCAAGGATTCATGAAAAATAATATTATAAAATAGGGAAAGATGTGCGGGACCGGGAAACATAGCCGGCTGGCCGGCCATGCCCTAGCCGTGGACGGTCCCACACCTTGCAATCCCTAGTCTTTTATAATTATTATTTTCCTAAATTCATGAAACTCCTTGGTTTGAGCAAAAATCATGATTTCGTCATAACTTCTCAAATTTTGCTCAAATCATGAAAAACCAAAAGCCAACAGGTCACACGACCGGCTAGCCTCTCACAGTAATTTTAAATGTTAAAATACACTTATTTTAATATTTAAAAAATATTAATCAATTGAGCATACATGCTCATTCCAAAAAAATCAAGAATTTCAGTCAAGATGAAACTCTTCTGAAAATTCACAACATTGCTCGAACGCACATCAAAAAATACTGAAACTCTCAGTACGGAGACACGGGCACCACAGCAACACGTGAATGCCTTCATGACCAACCAGAGTCATCCTTAGGGCTTGCACAAAGCCGGTCCCACACGTTTTCATAATTCTGACCTAATTTGCTCAATTGCTCGTATTGGGCCCAAACTATCTCCAACCAACCTGGGGATTGCTCAAACGGCCAACAACTGGTCACGTGACCACCAAGAGCCGGGACCATGCTCTCTTGGTCGGTCCCCATCTTTCATGCTGAGCCCAACATTTCAGTAAATGATGAAACCAACACTTAATCATCATTCTTTCACCAATCCTCAAACTGAGAACCCTGGTGCATGCTCACTCGAGCACCGGGAACCACATGGACGCCCATCATCCCATGTGGTCGGTCCCTCTATCACTCATGACCTATTTTCAACGATTCATCAACTATGATCTGAAATTATGGTTTTGAATAAATGCTCAACGAATCATCACTCTGAGCACGATTCAAACACTAATGAATTTATGATGGATTCAGCAATCAACATCTGAATTAATCATATAATATTTGGTAGCTTACTAATATTTTAATATTTTATTGGGTCACATCACCAATAAATGTTTTCGTCGAATCGAGCAATACTTGCTTCGATTGCTCAAATATTGATCCAACTATCAATATTTGGTAATTTATCGATAATTTGTCGAATTGAGCAATACTTGCTCAATTGCACGACAAATTATCAACATTCGATAATTTTCCGAATTGAGCGATACTTGCTCAATTGTACGTCAAATCATCAACGTTCATTATTTTGTCGAATTGAGCAATACTTGCTCAATTGCTCGTCAAATTCTCGATATTGATGGTCGTCCGAATTGAGCAATACTTGCTCAGTTGCTCGAATATTGATCGAACTATCAATATTCAGTAATTTATCAGTATTTCGTCGAAACGAGCAATACTTGCTCAGTTGCTTGAATAATCCACATATATTCAGTAACTCATCAATATTCAACAACTCGTCGAATTTACAATATTTGCTTAGACAAGCAACATTAACATTCATGAATCGCTGAGCATTTGTCAAACATGCACGATTCAACAAAACCTAGACTCATTGTCTAATCAGTTAACAACTGACAAACTAAATACACGGCTGTCATGCAGACTCCACGATTCGTGAGATATTAATCACGTCAAATTGGGGGATAACAACTAGGGTTTTAGTCTGGTGGCCTATAGCACGTGGATTTTATCCAAGACGAGAAATGTGCGTAAGTTGTGTAAACGGTTGAAGGAGTTATCAAAGTAGTGGGTGCACGATCCATCAAGTCTACACACGACATGGAACTTACTTTACCACAATATTCCACTTGCCCACTCTTCTACTCATGAAACCGTCACACTTACAAGGGATCAAGGTGTTCACAACTCTGACAATATAAATAAGTCTCTGAATCCATGATTGAGGACAACGAATGATCACTAGCTATCAGCAATCATCCACACAGAATTTCTCGAGTAACTACTCTCAAGAATTCATCAATCTATTAGAACTTATTCGAACTCAATAGTTCACCAATTATTGCAGAAACCTTCAACACATCCACAATCCTTGATCATCATTGATCCCACAAAATTCTCAGCTTCCCTCCTACAGATCAACCCATCTCCCTCTTTGCGACTGAATTAACTCTGGAACGACCATTGACTTGGTTTAGGCCGGAGTCCTACATATTGATCTCTCGAATCTAAGCACTCCCTTTGCAGTGAATCTATGTGAGGTTAAGCAGTTTGCTCGATCGAGGAGTCTCGACGACACGCTCGACTCTTCACTTTCCTAAAAAACCAGCGAAGCATTTTTCCCCATCCACAACTTGGTAAAGATGAACTTGGTCAAAGCGAAAGCTTACCAACACATATTTCGAGAAATAGATAAGCGAGATAAACTCGGCTCGAAATAGCAAATGTGTATAATCAAAGTCTATATAGCAAAACGACTTTTGTCTCAAGATATGAGATATAGTAGATAGACTTTTGAGTGATAGATAAGTTCAAGTCTCCGCATACCTTTTAGTCGATGAAGTTCCACCAGTTCCTTGAGTAGTTCTTCGTCTTGTATGATGATCGCCATGAAGTTCTTGAGCTCAACTACAGTTTCTATCCTAGTCCGAGACTTAGCTATAGTAGACTAGAAATCAAGACTTATAGTTTTGATCACTAACATTGACAAACATGCTTGAGATAGCAACGCATGCGAGTTCGACCGAGCAGTGCTCTAACATAAACTTTACCCTATTTTGGACTTGATCTGGTAGAAGTACACCATTCTCCTCCAAAAGATTCATCAACTTTACAAATACCCCTAAGCCTAATACATTACTAAAATACCTCTTTTATATAGCTCGCCTATTTTATCAGTCAACATCTTCTTATAGAATCGAATTCCTACAAACGCAAGCATTAGAAGAAAAACTTCAGATTCTTCATTTTAAGAAAAAATACGATTACTTTGCACTTCCATTTTAACATAAATTTAGTTGTGTTTCTCAGCTGAAAACCTTTCATTCGTCATTGACGAGAACTTCACGATCTCTTTTATGTTTTCTTAATAAATACTCAAAAGTACTTCAACGACCGACCATAAAATATTAAAAAGAAAAGAAAAAAACCTAAAGACACAAAAGATAATCCCCTGCTAGTCTTAAAGATAAGAGTCAGGCCCTCGAGACCACCAGTGAAATATGTGAGAGTCGAAATTATTTTTTCTTTTAAGGCTTTTATCCTCGATTTTGTTTAGAAAGCCTGTAAATTTTTGTCCTCTTTTCTTAAAGATTTTTTTAGACCTGTAAAAGTTTCTTATTTCGTCCCGCTCTTAAAAAATCACACATCCAAACATGGCCTAAATTTATAGGAGTAATAATACCTTAACAGAGTAATTAAGAGTTATAATTATCATTAACATGGGTACACCGGCGAGTTGATTACAAGTTTTTCTTGTGTTGGTAATCATATGAACTTTAAAGTTTGAAGGACGTACAACTCTAGTGAAAAACACTGTTGGCATATATGGCACAAAAAGGTAAACTTGAAAAGGAAGGTTCGGCCAAAAACAATGAATAAATTGAAAAGTACTCTACTGATTAAGATGGAACACCAAGCATTTCATTTCTAAAACAAAAGACAATTAAATGCAGATCAAGTAAACGCAGAAAATGAAACTAGTGTTGGCTAAGTAAACACGTTTGCTTGTAAGATTTTTACCCTGGACGTCATTTGCTTGAAAAGATTCAACATTTTATGACTACTTTTTGCTTAGAAGAATCAAATACAATAAGCTATTTCCAAGAATTAAGTGTCTTTTCTAGATAAGATTAAAATGTCATTATACTGACATTACCTGTTTAAATAGTGTTCTCTAAATCTTTCTATAGTAAGGATTGGTGGGCAGCAACCACGTAATGCATGGTTCATCTGTTGTTTTCAGAAAGGGCCAAAAGAAAATTCAGTCAATTCTAATTATTTAAGGATGTGAAAGAAAGAAATGAATGAATATTGCACTCCATTACGTTATTAAAAGTAAAGCATTTTAAATCGGCAGTCAATTATAGAATTTCTTTGAAAGTGATCACAATCACATCAAGTTGAGGTTTCAATACTTTTCCCTCAATATTTCCGGATGTTTTAAATAGGACCCACAATTGGAGAGATCAAAATTAATTGGGATATGAATTACTTCCCCCAACCAAAATTAAGGAGTATTTTTGGGCGAAAATACTAAAACACCCTTCCCTTAAAATAAAAATTAAAAAAAACTTAAAATCAAAAAACAAAAACATATCCCCATTTCCATCTCCACTTCTTATTAATCTCTTTTAGAATTAAAGCTTTGAAACCCAAATGTTCCCCATTCCCTTTCAAATTCTAAATTTTCCCCACTTCTCTTCTCTTCTCTTCTCGTCGGCTCCTCACTTTGAAAACGATTTATTTTTTTTTTTCACATTCGGAAGTGATGAAGCCCACGCCGGTATTGATGAAGACCACGCGCCGGAAGTGATGAAGACCATGTCGGAAGTGATGAAGACCATGCCAGAAGTGATGAAGACCACGTCGGAAGTGATGAAGACCATGCCGGAAGTGATGAAGGCCACGCCGGAAGTGATGAAGACCATGCCGGAAATATATTTTTTTTTACTTCGCAGGAAGTGATGAAGACCATGCCGGAAGTGATGAAGACCATGTCGGAAGTGATGAAGATCACACCGGAAGTGATGAAGACCATGCTGGAAGTGATGAAGGCCACGCCGGAAGTGATGAAGGCCACGCCGGAATTGATGAATTCAATGTCGGAACTAAATGTCGGCATGCTCGATATAAATCTATCAATGCCGGTAGTCAAGTGAAAAAAAAAATCAATTTTCTGGATACTTTACATCATGTGCCGGCATAGAAATTTTAGCATCATACTATGCCGGCATAGGTACCGGCATGCTCGAGAATTAACTGACTGTGCCGGCAGTGGACTGACTACGCCCCCCGGACCCCCCGGATAGTGGCAAACATTTACGAAAATTTCCAACAAATGCCGGCATGGTTTTTTGGTTGAATACCATGCCGGCACCGATCTTTTTCAGCTTGGTGGATTCAAAGAAAAAAAAAAATTAAATTTTCAACCTCTTAGCAGCAATTCTCTCTTCACAATCATCTTCCATTTTCACAAAAAAATTTCAACTCAAAAATATTTTTCCCTCCTTATACTCTCACCTCACACAAATTCAAATAAAAATACACACTAATCTATCCCCAAATACTTAAGATTTTCCTAATTATTATTAACCACTAAACCTGATTAGCGAGGGCTAGATTAGGAATTAAAAAAATAATTACATAAGGGGTGACCCAGATTGATATATGGATCCAGTTTTTGTCATGTAGCTATGTCCCCAATTAGTTTTGATATCCCCCAAATTGTGGGTTCTTTTAAAACCACTAGTCATCTTAAAATCAAGCATATCATTAGTTTATATTCTGTTTTCACTCATAATTGGTTGTTGTTATATTACATTATTTTGCTTTCTAGTACAGAACTTGCTAATGAAAATATTGGCCTGGAACACACAAGGGTGTGGTAAAAAAAAAGACCAGGCAGCATCTAAACCACTTAGTAAATACTGAAAAACCAGATGTTCTTTTTTTATCTGAAACCAAATCTCAAAGGTGCTTAATGAAGCATGTGCTTAATTTTTTCCCAAATACCTACATTGTTGACCCAGATGGAATAGCTGGGGGGCTAGAAATTGCTTGGGTAGATGGTTTTTATTTTGAAGTGGTTCAATGGAACCTTAACATGATTAATATCATTGTTAAAAACAATTTCCATTCAAAGGAATGGCTTCTAACTTGTTTTTATGGTTCTCCTAAGCATGAATTTAAACTAGAAATTATGGGTTACTTAGAGAACATTGCTAATCAAATAAATTTGACTTCAATGCCATGGTTAGTAATAGGAGACCTGAATATTATCTTCAATAGTGATGAAAAAGAAGGAGGTCTTCCTTTCAATAGGAAAAAACTGGAACCAATCTTGAATTTAATCCAAAGAACTGGATTAGAGGATATAGGTTTCAAAGGTAATATTTTTACCTGGAATAACAAAAGAGAAGGGCATGCCAGCATTAAGCAAAGGCTTGAAAGGGGCTTAGATAATGCAGAGTGGATTCTAGAATTCACAGATGCATCTCTTGAAAATTTGGTGGCAATAGGATCTGATCATAGTCCTATCTGTATTAATCTCGTCTCTTGTAGTTTAAATTTAGTTCCAACTTTTAAGTTCTATGACACCTGGCTAAAAGAACCTTCTTGTATAGAGGTTATAAAACAATCTTGGAAATGTTTTTATGATTCTCCGTTTTTGAATCTCATCTAAAATATAAATATTTTGGGTGAAAATTTGAATTTTTGGAAAAAAAATGTGTTTGGAAAGCCGAATAAAAAAATTAAGCATCTAATCAAACAAATTGAGAATCTCTCAACTAAAACATCTCAGAGGAGTATTACTGAGCTAATAAACAAAAAAACTTTGGAATTAGAGGCTTTGTACGATACTCAAGAAGAAATAGCTAAACAACAATCTAGGAACAATACAATTGCCTTAGGAGAACGAAACACAAAAAATTTCATGTGACTACTTTAAAAAGAAGAAAAAGGAATAATATAGATTGCATTCAGGATAGAGATGATAAAGTGGTTACTTCTAGACATGAAATTGAAGATGTTCTCACATATTAAGCCATGCATCTCTTTGGAAGAAAATCTAGCTTTAACTACTATCCCAACTTCAGAAGAAATTTGGGATGTAGTGAAAAAGCTTAAGTCCAACAAAGCACCTGAGCCAGATGGCTTCCCAGTGAGCTTCTTCAAACATAAATGAAAAACTGTAGGAACACAATTGATAGCAGTAGTACAAGATTTTTTCAAAAATAAACAACTACATGTTGATCTAAATAAGACTTTCTCGTTTTTAATTCCAAAGATTAAAAATCCCAAATCCCCTGCAGATTTTAGGCCAATTGGACTTTGTAACACTCCTTACAAAGTCATAGCTAAATTAATGGCTAACAGGTTCAAAAAATATTTAGAAAAATCATATCTCCCCTCCAGTCCGCCTTCCTCTCTTCTAGAAAAATATCATACAACATTATTGTTGCTCATGAGATTGTCCACTCAATGAAGAAAAGTAAAAATAAAACAGGAAACATAGGAGCAAAAATTGACATGTCTAAGGCATTTGATAGAGTTAATTGGAACTTTTTGATAAAAACTCTAAAGGCCTTTGGTTTCTCCATCCATTGGAGTGAATTGATTTATCAATGTATCTCAACTTCCTCCATATCTGTTTTACTAAATAGGAACCCCTGTAAGGAGTTTAAACCAACTATAAGAAAGGGGGATCCTTTATCTCCATATTTATTCATCATGTGTATGGAGGTTCTTTCTAGATTCCTCTGTCATTTGGAATCAGTGAAACATGTAATAGGTATCAAACTCACCCCAAAATCAACACCTATTTCTCATTTATTCTTTGCAGATGACATTTTGCTTTTCATTAGAGCAGGTTTAGGCAGCTGTAAAAATCTTCTAGAAGCTATTAGTCTTTTTAGTACAGCCTCTGGGCAAGTAATAAATTTTGCAAAATCTGGTCTGTTTTTTAGTAAAAAAGTTCATAATAAACACCAAGGTATTATTTCTAGGTTAATGAAAATCAAAAAAATAAATATCAGAGATACCCATTTAGGAGTACCTTTATTCATAGATAGATCAAAACTTAAGTCCTTTGATAGCATTATAGAAAAAATGGAACCGAGAGTTAAGAACTGGTTAGCAAAAATCTTATCCCAATCAAGTAAGATTGTTTAAATAAATTTATTCTTTCTAGTATGCCAATTTTTTGCATGGGATGTTTTGTTTTGCCTAAAAAAATTACCAAAAGAATAAATGATATTCATAGAGATTTTTGGTGGGGAAAACATACTAATTCTAAAGGTATTTATATTAAATCTTTTGATTTCTTATGTAGGCCAATTGGCCAGGCTATGATTAGTAGGATAGCCTGGAAATTGTTGAGTAGTCCTGATGATTTGTGGGCTCAAATTTTAAAAGGAAAATACTTTAAAAAAATAGGAGCTCTCCAATACAAAAAGAAATCAACGGCTTATTGGATTTGGAAATGCATTTTACAAGGTATTGAGCATATCAAAAAGTATAGTGTTTGGGAGGTAGGAAATGGATTCTCTATAAATATTTGGGATTATAAATGGTTACCAAATAGGGAACAAATTCTAGCTAGTTTTGTCCCTAGAAACTCTAATATAACACTTGTGTCTGATTTGATAAATCATGACACAAAGAAGTGGATCTTTGGTCAGTGAAATAATGAACATAAGATTATACACACAAAGGGATGGAAAACTGAAAAAAGATAAATTGAGATGGTTACTTACTAGAAACAGTGAATTTTCTGTTAAATCTTTATATACAAAGTTACTGAATCCATCTAACACCATCCCTGACAAAACAAAGAAGTTTTGGAAAGGATTATGGAGCATGGATACTTCGCAGAGAATCAAACTGTTTATTTGGAAATGCTTGCAAGATGCATTACCTACCAAACAAAAGTTGAAATCAGTGGACAACAAATGCATTTTCTGTAAGACTGCGGTGGAATCTACTTTTCACATGTTCTTTGACTGTGACTATGCTAAAGCTGTGTGGAATCTACAACCAATGGCAGTTCAGGGAGTACCTCACAACTCAGCTTCTGTTAATACTTCTTTCTTGCATAAATATAATGAATGGTTAGCAGGAGATTTGAATTCCATTTCAATGGCACTAGCTGCAACCAAGTGCTGGTTTATTTGGAAAGAAAGGTGTCTTAAAATATTTGAAGATAAATCTTGAACACCAATTCAGTTAGCACTAGATATATCAAGACACTATGAGTACTGGCATCCAATGACTTTGAATAGTTTGAATCAAACACAAGACAGAACTATCAAACCAATACCACATTGGACCTTCCCAATCACAAATACTTTCAAACTAAATTGTGTGCTTCTTGATTGTCTGAAAAAACTAATGCAGGCTTTGGTTTTGTTCTTCGTAATTGGACATGAACCTTCAAAGGAGCAGAATCAGGCATCTTCAGGTCTTCCACTGCTGAAGGGCAGAAGCTCTAGTTCTCCTTTAGGCAGCTACATGGTCCAAACAACATAACATACAACCTCTGGTCATAGAAGGAGATAACAGAGCAACAATTAGGTATTTACAAGGAAAGGAATCAACTATCCAGTGGAAAATTATTGCAATTCTAGATGAAGTTAAGAAGCTAGTACAATAAGTTGTCTCTTTTTTGGGCTTCCAGTACGTAGACAGACGAGCAAACAAAGTGGCAAACCAGTTGGCAAAGAAAGGAAGAAAAAGTACCACCGCAATTTCTTGGTTAGACCAAGATCCCTTATTTTTAATTCCATCAATTGCTTTTGACACTGTCAAAACTTGTGAATCTTGTAATATAAGTACAAACCTTGTATCAGTTCAAGAGGAGGCTAATCTTACAGATTCAGTCATCAGCAGGACAACTCTATATGAGATCGCTCCTAATGAGACTGAATCAAATGGTTAGCCATCTCTGTTTCCAGTAATATATTTCTATTTTCAAAAAAAAAAAAAAAAAAAAATCACATCAAGTCATTTCACTAACTAATTTAATCATATTATTTTGAACTTTAAGCCTACATTATTTCAAATTGTTCTGTCTTGACTCGATTTAGAGTTTGGTGAAGTGGTCAATCGTAAGCTTTGACCCAGTCTAATTAGGAATAGAGTGGTTTTTGACTTCTTTTTGGTTGCACAAACCTAGCTAGATGCTAGGAGATACGATTTCAAATATAAATCACATTGAAGGTATTCTTCTATAGACATGGGAAGAAAAATATTTTGACAACTCTTAGAATAATGTATTTGGGGGTAACATGTGTTCGAATGATCCTAAACTCAGGCCCAAGAAAGAAACTTGGAGTGTGTTTATGCTAACTCGGGATTTGGATCTGACTTGCCCCCTGACTCGGCCGAGTCAGATGTCAGACCAATTGTTTTTTTATTTTGAGTCAGATCTGGCTTGCGATGTCATACCTAACTCCTGACTCGGACCCGTTTGAGTCAGGTAATAAAATACCTCTGACTCATGGGAACAAACCACTGACTCATATTTTTGAGTCAGATGAGTCAGATCTGACTCAAAAAACAAACATATTGAGTCAGATCCAGATGAGTCAGGTGATTTCAGTCAGATCCAGATGAGTCATGTGAGTCAGGATAAAACAAACACACTCTTACTTCTTAGGCCTAGAACTTAATAGTAGTATGTAGCCATTTGAGCAAAATATTCCTTGTGTTTTAATGAATATTTATCAATTTGCACTAATTTCACTGGTAAGAGTAAGCGCGATTCTAAGCAAAATACAAAAGATAAGCTTTACCCTAAACATTCATCAAAACCACATGAACTTATTGCATGGGGTGAAAACTACAATGTAATATCATGCAACTGCCCCAGGACTTCGTCCAGACATGTAAAAGTTTCTCATTTCATCATGTATTCAAAGAATCACACACATGGCCTAAACTTATAGGGAGTCCAAATTTATTATCACTCCTCTAAAGAGTATATATTTAACATATTATTCTGATTTGTTAATTAGTTAAATGAATAACATTTTTAAAAGCAATTCTGAATAACGTTTTTCGTCTTTTAGGACGCTAAAAAGAAAATTCAGACAATTCTAATTATTTAAGGATGTGAAAGAAAGAAAGAAAGAAAGAAATGAATATTGCACTCACTCCCTTACGTTACTAATAGTAAAGCATTTTAAATCGGCAGTCAATTAAAGAATTTCTTTGAAAGTGATTATCACAATCACATCCAAAGTCATTTCACTACCTAATTTAATCATATTATATTTAACTTTAAGCCCACTTATGTCAAGTTGTTCTGTCTTGACTCGGTTTAGAGTTTGGTCAAGTAGTCAATCCGAAGCTTTGTGATCTGGTCTTATTAGGAATATTAATAGGGCAAATTAACAAAGTGTCCAGCTTCCTACCATATATTTAATAAACCGGCCAAAATTTCTAGCTCTTTTATAAAGTGGCCTTTCTGTTAGGTTTTCCATCCGGGCCTACCAAAATGGTCAACCAAGTAGACTTAGTCAATTATTGTAGACGAAATTACTACTATGTCCTTACAAAATCGTAAAGTGTATAAACATTACTGGACTTCGTCTTCCCAACTCTTTATCTCCTTCTTTCTGTCGAGAAGTTGGATGACCATGAGATTTTTTGAGAGTCCACTTATGAGTAGGAAGGTTGTATTTGTTTTATAAACTTTAATTGTTAACGAAACCGTAAAATGAAGACTCTTCGTGGTGCTTGCCCTAAACTTCTGTTGTTTAGAGGTTTTTGAAATCATAGAAAACTGATTTGGGAGACTCAGGAGGATGGATTCAGAGCTAAATCATACATCATACGAGATGTTCACGAGCAGTTCAAGTTTCTCCATGTGATTGGTAAGTTTTTGAAAGTAAATCATTTTCTCACTGTTACAAAAAATTAAGGATTCTTCAAATAAATGTGTGTAATCACTTAATTACGATAACTAAAGATATGGGTAGGCAGCAATAAGGTTCAATTTCATGAATTCATTCTTTCTTTTTTTTGGGATTAAAAAGTTAGGGTTCTTGAAAATTTTGTTGAAATACTGTAATCATAAGAATTGGTTTTGTCTAGTGAGAGTAAAATTATTTCTGATGTTGATCTTGTTTTCGGTTAAGTTTTTTTTTTTTTTTTTTTGATTGATGAATTTGGGGATTTTATGCAAATGTAAAATTGAGATTGATTTTTGATGGTTGCAGTTGGATTGAACTAGCAGCTAAAAATTGTGCAAGTTTTGTGAAAAGGAAAAATGTACTGAATCAGATATGACTTGAGGCAGTTGTTAGAATTAGGTGAATTGGATGAGACCGAGAGATACAGGAGAAGATAAAAGAATGGTTGATGTTAATTGGTGACAATAGAAGCGATGAGAGGAAGATGATAATGGCGTTTTCATACATTTGTTCTTTATTTTTCATTGTACAAACACCACGTTTTGTGGAGATTTACATTATGCTCTTAAGTTAAATTTTCTGGGTACTTTAGTTGAACTGGGGTTCATAATTGATGAAATATGGAGTTCAGTTGTTGATCGATGTAATCTGTTCGTTTTCTTCACTTGGATGAGCCACCGAGTTAACTCGAAAACGGATCATAACACTGAACTTGACCCAGTGACTCATTGAGGGGTTTAAATGACATTTACCAACTAAGATAACTGCCACGTTTCTATTTAACTGCCATTACCTGGTTTTTTCAAAAAAACGTAACGGAAATGTCAATTTCGGCCACTTTATAGAAACATTCAAAATAACGGCCATTTTCTGAAATATATTATAAAAACATGGCCACTTTATTAAAAAGCCCATATTAATACCTTGGGATTGTTTTTGTTTCCACCAACCTAGCTAGATGCTAGTCATTGATGGTATCTACTATCTGGCTCAGGAAATATTTTGACAACTCTTAAAATTTTCTACCTTAGGATTTCTCTTTGTTTCCAACTTGCTTCACTTACTTATTTTGACAAGCCTTAGCTTTACACTGCAGATCAGAGAGTACACTGATCTCAGTGAGCAAAATTTCCACCGGGGTTCGGCATATGCATTGAACATGCGGTGGAATGATTCTGGAGTCAGGCCCAAAAAAGAAAGGACTTAATTCTCAGGCCCAGAGTTATAAAAGAGGATGCATGCTTCTTTGTGCAACCATGTTTCTTAATGGGAATCTCTTCTAGAAGCAGCAGATGATTTAGTTAAGAACGTTCTTAGTTAAATCTTGTTCTAGTTTTTTGGGTTTTCGGTTCATTCATATAACTGAAATGAAGTATCTGACACTCTTGCAAAAAAAAGGCAAAGACATTTAGTTGTAATTTTGATTGGTAAGGCACAGCCCCCATTTGCATTACCGGACAACTTTCAGTAGATAAATCTAATATTAGGAGACCCTTACTCTATATTAGATGGCTCTGCTATTGATGTAACTCCAGCTCCGGACATTTTCTAGTTTTATTAATGAAATCTTATTCGAAACAAAGAAAAGAAACACTTGACCTTAAACAGAATATACTTGGAAATCCATTAAAAACCAAAGGAACTTGTTGCATGCAACGAATATTACAATGTGATCTGCAACTACAGTCTACCATGCGGGGCGTGAGATGCAGCAAATTTTTACAAACTGGGAGATAGAAAACAACTGGAAGTGTAGGCAACTGGAGACGCAAAAGAGATTAAAATTGAAAACTTCCCAACTTATTCTCTAGTCTTGTAAGCCTATAAATGGCGCAGTACCTATAAACATTCCATGTACACCGACATGGCCTAGTACGATAAGAAACATACCCAAATCTGCATAGAAACCTTAAAGGAGCGGATGATTGGAGGACAACTCACTTGATCTCTTAGCTTAATCTTAGACTGCTCGTGAATTGGTCTTCCAGTGACCAGTGGTGTTTCCTTCTCATGCTATTGTGCTTCTTGATGTGAATCAGTTTGTCATAAACACACCAAGGGAAACTAAGGAAATGTTCCCGACTCTTCTCCTGATGGTAGCATCCGAAGTAATTCGGATGATACGTCACGTGATACCACGCTGAAGCCTTTGCATAGATATCGTCATCTTCCTGCAGAGAACCCGAGTTAGAAATACTATTTTTATCAAACCACGTCCTTGCTTCTTTTTTTAAAGCTCTAACTGCCAGACTAATCGATTCTGCATCTCTCCTCATATTAAATGATTTGGACAATTTCATTACACTCCCACCAAGGATCTCAGCCTCCGTTTTGATCCCATAATAATCCATCAGGCTAGCCAACTTGTAATCAAATTCTCCTTTGTGGAAGCAAGCATCATCTAAGTAATCCTCGAACCCATCAACTTCCATATCTGTATCATATAATTTCCTTGCCACCTCCAAAGTGAAGGATTTTATATGGCTGGTGTGGGGAGCAATATCTTTGACCTGCCTAAAGAGTTTGCCTATCACTCGCTTTGACTCATAAGTCGGTCTATCAAGCTTTTCCATGAAGTCTGGGTATTCTTTGACGCGTAAATGAGAAGGAATTTCGGCGGGTACACCTGTCTTAGGGAAGTCGACAGCAATTGAGAATAGCTTTGCGAGTTCTATGCATTCCTTACTCTCCGCCTTCAGCTGCTCCTTATCAGCAAAGGCGGTGTGGGTATTTGCGATGACTCCTAAGCTGTCATTTATCATGTAATTTGCGAAGTACTCCTCCACTTCCTGTAACAACACATCAACAACCATCCATACATAAATCTGGCAATTCAAAAAAATGGAAGTTTTCATAAAAACAGAATTATGGTGAATGTCTTTACATTGAAGCGACAACTTCTACATACTATAGAGGGTAAAAGAGAAACAACTGTGGTTTCTTTTATAAAATTTGCCCTTTTCTGTCAAGAAAAACTGTTATTTGTTTTGTCAGACAAAATACATTTTTGTCCTTCGGAAACAAGAATAAGTATGACCAAATCTAAATGTGCAACAAGATAGTTTACAAAAATCAAATAGTGAATAACCCATACCTCAATCTGAACATCGTGATCTAATTCAATAGCAGGTGATGCATCATAGTCCATGGGCTCGACTTGACGAAGGGGAATAAGTTCTTGGTCCCAGCAGACAAAATATACATCACCATCCAAATCACTCCCGGAACACTCATTTGGATGGGGTCTACATCAAAATGTCAACTGATATCAGCAAACCTTTAAATGGAACTGTGAAAGGATTTCACGAATGTATAAAATACAGCACAAATTAGTTACTGGTATGCTCTCACCTTTGCCCTTTTTGAGGAAATACAACACAATCCACCATATGGTGCAATGCTGGCACATTGACAGCCTGCAAGACCCGCATATCACCAGGGTGCAGGCATGGATTTTTAGCAACGACGACCTTCCCAAGTACAAGAATAGTGTCTGCTGGTCCATTCCCCTTAATCATAGAGGATGCGCCCCCACAAAGTTTATTGCGACCAATGCGAGAAACCTGGACAAATACCTGTCCATACTGCAAGGTTGCTGTTTCATCTAGACATCCCATCATTGATCTTCCCTTTGGAACAAATATCCTTGTCCTAGTCCGCAACTCTAACAGCTTCGCCGCACGAAATGTTTGAAGCATCATTGAAAGGAATGGCTCTTGATCAGGATTGTAACCACACAAAAGCATTTCCTTGAGGATATTTGTGGTTTCTGATGGGGACATTATCTCAAGTGCTTCGTACGCCTTTAACGGGTCGGTTAAAATTGAATCCAGTTGATCGACTGCTTCTTTTTGCTTCTTTTCAAATACGTAATCACTGACGCCTAGAGTAGACAAAAGGCTGATTACTTGACGATTGAGGAAACACGGTTGGAACTTGCTCCACGACAGAACATCTAGTTTGGTTACCTTTGACTCGAACTTACGCATGCTTGGTCTCAAATATAACTTTTTCACTGATCTTGGATCTACAGCGACAACACCTTTGTATCCACCATACCTAATTTGAAAGGCAGACGGCGTACATTTCAAACCACACTTACTCGCCACCTTATGTGCAAATTCAGAAGAAATCTTTCCAATCCCATCAGAAAATGTGTATACAGTTCCATTACTTTCAATCTCGACATCATCAATCTTTTCAATTTCATCCCTAGAAACACTTAATGTTTCTGTTGAGGAACCAAAAGATTGTCCTAGTCTGGCAGCATATTTCGCCACATTTCTAATCTTGCGAAAATCACCCATCCAGTCCCTGATACTAGCTGCTGTTAGCGAACCTTTTGAAGCAAACATCCATGCAGAATTATCACGTAGCTGACTTGCTGAGAAGGCAAGAAATTCAAACTTCTTATCACCAATAACTACGCCATTATGCAAGGTAGAGAGTATCCTTTCATAAAGCAAAGTTTGCTTTTTCTCGTCATTCATTGTTGCACGCGCAGATAAATCAGTTGAACGGATTTTTCTGAGTCTTCATCAACAAAAGAAATACGGATAAAATTATCGATATGTTCACGATAATAGCGTAAAACTCTATTGGAAACATTAATTTCTGGACCCAGGAAGTATACTTTCAAGGGTGTTACTTGCATCCTGCGAACATATACCAGCCCGTCAGACAAGGAAATCGAAGTTGATCTAGGAGGGTTTGCTGATAAGCTGTACTCCAAGTACTGCTTAGAAAGCCAGTTAACAGGTTCATAACAACAGTCTTTCAAGTGAAACAGTTTCTCCAGGGCACATATTATATAGTTGACAGAGTGAGAGCAAGGGTCAACCATACGGAAAAAATTTGCGTCAAGCGTTGGCCCAGAAAGGCAGCCAGACTGAACCAAGGAATTAACCTTAAACAGAATATCATATCGCAGCTTATGTCCGTCAGGAGGCTCAACAAAAGGAACTAGATCCAAGCTTCGAGAAACTGTCGAACTGGGCTGCATTGTGAACCAACCATCATCTTCCGTATAATAATGGAAATTTTCACGGAAGTTTGGAAGCTTACAGCCATATGGAATTTCCAAACACATTGCGGAGGACTGCCCAATAGAAAACGATTCAGTGAAATCAGTAGTTCTTACCCACTGATCATCCAATGTATGCATAAAATATTGTAAATCCCTGCCTGGATTTCCTAACGAGGAGAGTGGTTCCACATAAACTCTAGGAGCAGCACTCATCTGCAAACATTAATCTTTAATAATTAAGTGGTATATTGATGACAAGTATTGTTTTAAATGCCAATATTTATACATTGTATGAAGTAAAAACATTGTTTGCATCTCATTCAGGCAGGATAACTACCACTGAGATTTAAAGTAACCACCAAAAATATTAACCAGTATGTCAGTATATTGGGTGTCAAATTTGTATCTAAATTCATAAAGAATTTGTGAATCTTTCATGCTTATCTATTAAGAGAACATGTTTTAGCACAATGAGAAAATGAAAACATGCTAACATAACTATCTGCTGAAGGAATGTAAGGAGGACGGCATTAACTAGCATTATGGAAGAACGAACTTATTTAAAGAACTCAAACCTGAATTATGAGAGATAGTGCGTTTAAGTTCTTCGGTCGGCGCAACTGGATTTCCCAAATGCTCTCATAAGAAAGTTCAAGCTTATAGTTCACAGGCTTTATCTTCAAGGGATCTTTATAAGACAAGAGAAAGCACAATTTACGGAATCCAAAACCAAAATCCAAGGAAACGTCCTTAGTCTTGCAAAGAGTATAAAAACAATCATTTGAAACCTGGCATCCAAAATGCAGAGTTGAAACCTTGAGATGGAACATCGAGACCCTAGGCTTGGGTATGATATCCCGATCCCTGTCAAAAACTTTGAGATATGATGTTCCGTAGTATAGGCGTTGGGGTCGATTAATCAACAAAGACATATAATCAGCTTTCTGGGTAGTTGTGAACTGTATATCTGCATATGCTCTGGGATTTGGCCCCTTATTTTTTGGTATCGTAACTTGTAGAGCATACACAGTTCCCTTGCCGGTGTGATCCTCTAGGAAGTCCTTGATGAGTTCCGCTGTCACATAAGCAGGAAATCCATAAATATGAATTGTCCTTCCCATATTGGTGGTGTCTCCTGTTGCATAACATAAAGCAAATTATCATGGGGAAGATATATTTCCACTTCTCAAACAATGTACGTAATATACTTAAACAAAATTTTCTGCAGGCCGTGATAGAGAATTTCAAAAAAGAGTAGAATTTCGGATCCTTTCCAAATAGCAGCAAAGTAAATTGTTATTTCAGTTGAAAAATTGAAACTCCTAGTACAACAACCTGCTTTTCCATGATTGTCTAGTAAATACATGATTGTCTTTAAATTGATCACCCTGACAATTGGCAAAAGATATTGGAGACTTCGACTAGACAAGAAACTCCACTGAACGAGACTCGATACCCTGACAAACATTTTTCTAAGCCTATTATCTATATATCAAATTTGATTTCCCAAAAATTGAGACTTAGAACATAAATTAGTGCTCCTGAACATGTAAGATGAAGTAAGTACATCCTTAGGAAAAATTTCAAAGAATAGTAGAGATTTCAGACCCTTACCTTGATCAAACTTTTTTATCTGTTAGAACTAAACTATTTCAACCAATTGTGTTATTTCAGTCGAAAAATTGAAACTCCTAGAACAAGAACTTGCTTTTCCATGTTTTGACATTCAACAATGATTGTTTATAAGTTGATCACCCTGACAATTAACGCCTAATAGAATTCAACAACTAGACTAAGAAACTCCACTTGAAGAGAATCGATACCATGACCTATTAGGTCAGCAAGGATCATATTTCCAGACCCACATATCTACCTATCAAAGTTGGTTTCCCCAGAAACTGAGGCTTGATCAAAGATTTTAACTAACTAGGAAGGAAATTTCAAAAGAAAAAATCAAGGTTTGAAAAACGGGTCACAGGTCGGGTCACGTCCATAGGGCGTGACCGTCATAACGTGTTTTGACGGGTGTGAGCACGTTTCGAGCAAAAAACACGTTGTTTAGGGAAAAAACGCGTTTATTTGATGTTTTTATGAAATAACGGGTGTGATAACGGTTAAATAGAAAAAATAAATAAATTATAATCTGAATTTCCTATCTATGGTTTTAACATGCGTGAAAACGGTTATATCAGGTCTAAATAACACCAATTTTTACTATTTATCGGTGTTAGACAAGCGTATCGGTGACCCTCACGGGCACACTACGTAGGCGTGAGCGTTTTACCGGCCGTTTTCTCTGTAAATACGACAGTTTTTCAACAATAAACCAACAGAAAAAGAAAAAAAAAAAGAAAGAAACACAAAAATTGAAACTCCAAGTACAAGAACTTGTTTTCCAACATTCAACAATGAATTGGAAATACACAGTTGTCTATAAGCTGATCATCCTGACAATTAACGTCTAAATAGACTAAGAAACTCCACTCGAAGAAAATCGATACCCTGACCTAATAGGTCGGAAATGATCCTACATATTTCCAAGATCTATCTATCAAAGTTGGTTTTCCATAAACTGAGGCTTGATCATAGATTTCTCTAACTAGTAAGGAAATTTCAAAAGACAAAATCAATCAATAAACCCAAAAAAAAATAGAAATAGAAATAGAATCATAGATAGATTGTATTTTACCTACTTCCTGTTACTCGTCAGATAGAAAGAATCCTCCGAATAGCTAGTTAGATCAACTCTGAAGCATAAATAACTTCAGTGCAACCTTTCAAAAAAAAAAAAAAAAATCAGTGCAATGATATACACAGTGATAGTGATCCAACTTTATAGTACTAAAAAAAAAGGGACCAACGAGGAATCTTAAAAGCAAATTACTTTTTGCTTTTATCTCTGATTGGCTTGTGAACTATTCATTGTCATCATCTTGTCGTCCACTCTAGACAGTCAAGTAGAAGTCAATAAATATTAGTTTCCGGATGAAATGGGACCATAATGTTATTTTGGCCCATGCATTTCCCAATGGGAAACTTTTAGTACAATTATTGAAAAAGAGTGACATCGGCAAGATGTTCCCCATAAGCGTCATTGTTTTGTGGTGGCCAATTCTGTAACACACCCTATAATTCTGAATCATGAATTAATGAATAAAGGAGATAAATCATGAATTAAGCGTCATTCTGTGACAGTAGTGCATCCGAATTTTCTCTTCTCAACCCTTCAGATTTTCTCTGCTCAGTAATTGAGTCTCGCCTTCTAGGGTGGATTCCCATCTCATTCCTCTGGGAAGACGAGGGAGTTCGACTCTCCCTCACCCAGTTCATGTTGCAACTTGTAATAATATTGAATCAAAAGTAAAAGAAAAATTTATTTACAGCCATCAGCACTTGGCCATAAAAATATAAAATTATAAATAAATTTTTTTTAACCACCGACCCAAATTAAAGAACAAAGTTAGACTACACTACCTTTACCAATAGAAAAATTACTACCTTTACAAATAAAAAAATTACTACCTTTACCATAGCTCGGAGAGAGAAAAAAAAAAAGCCAAGAGCCAATCTACCTTCTTATCACTTCATTACAGTCCAGTGAAGCTAAATGGATAAAGTCAAATGTTAACGGGGTAGGCATCCTATGCTCAAATCCATAGATGCAACACGGGTTTACCTTAAGAGTACTTACAAATGAACCCACTGACCATATTCATAAGGTGATACAAATTTTCCATGTCACAATTATGTTTTCTCAAGTACTTACAATATGGTGAAGATAAAACCAATTATATTCCCATGTCAATCAATAAAGAAGTGATCAAATATTTGCGAAGAAATGAAAGACGTTAGACGTACCAGTAAGACATAATTGCAGGCTGATCCACAATGCTCTCACATCCTCCAAAGGAAAGGGAAATGTATGGGATTTTTAGTGCATCAATGAATGTCTTGGTAGTTTCTGAATCTCCACCAATCTGCAAAAGTTGCATGTTTTGATCAGGTAAGTAAACCTGGAAACCACCACATTGCAAACGCAAATAGCTCAGACAAACATCCACCTCATAAATTTTAGCACTCACCTCAAAACTGACGACTCCTCCAAACCGTCATTTGCTTCATGGCAATTTTGTGTTCCGGGTGACTTGGCAGACCGGTATAATGAACACGTTTCACCTGAAGATCAGATCAAGTTAGCATCCTACAAGATGAGCCTGCTTGAAAGAGAAATTATTGTTCTTATTTATCTGTTCTATTGAATTTCAAATTTGATCAAACTAGGATGTGCCTCTAAAATCTCGGCTATCCTCAATCCTATTATGTTTTGCTGCTGTGCATGAAGATGCAGTGTATTCATGTCTTGGATGACTAAATAAGCGGCATTCAGATAACATAGAGCATTAGTATAATTCTCAATCAAGTCTTCTATGCAAACTAAATAAACATGGGAGGTCACGTTAACAGTCTAGTATGATTCTCAGTTAGACAATTACGCTTTATTTGCAAGCTTAATAAACATGAAAAGGTCAAACTAACTGTTTAAAAACAAAGAAGCTCATTTCCAAATTCTGGACTACAACAATATAACGAACTGATGAATTTTTGTGGGTATTGGTTTCTGAACCATGCGCTGTAATTGCAAAAGCATGTAACAAATTGCTCACCGGATTCAGAGTACCACCCAAAACGTGATGCAACTTGTGAATCTTAGAAGTCACTTCCTCAGAACCACTTATGCAACCCGTGAGAACCTGAAAACAGAAATTCATTTGTCACTCACTAATTCTTCTTATAGTTTAAAAGAAACAGAAGGCAACTAAATGTCAAAACTTACAAGGTTTAATCAGAACTTTTCGTTGGCGAGTGCAGAACAAGGTCTGCACCAAGGGCAAGTGCATTTTGGTTCAAGGGTGTGGCAAAAGTACCATCAACACAAACCAGTGTGCCTTTGCTGTGGCAAAGCTTTGAAACCAACTCAATGTCACACATCAGAGGTAAGGCTTAGTTGGCGATTCTGTACAGAGAAGTGTTACCTGCACATAAATTACGCCAGCAAGTATCAAACGATGATGTCCCCCAAGTTAGCCAAAACAAGAAAATTTTGAACAACAATCTCCTATTTGAGTACTCACATTATTCTTATCCAGTGCAGATTCCAGGCCATCCATATCGGCAGGGTCAATGACATGGACCTGCATTAGGGAAATGATAAATTTAGATACTTCGTGGAAACATAAAAAATAAGTATGGAACAAAACGCCAAATTGACATGAAGGTCTAATACGGCAAGTAGCTGAAAATCCATATCTTGTCTACAGCCAAATCCACTGACACGATTAATTAAATCCAATGAAGAAGCACAAAGTTTGTTAAGGACCATCACAATTGAATTGTCAATTTATGAAGCATATTGTCTCTACCTGCATCAGCACAAGCAGGATCCAACAACAACAAAAAAAAAAGGGGGGGGGGGAAGCATACCGTTATTTATATGTTGGGAAGAAGAAAATCGTCAATGCAAATTCTCGTCTTCCTATAGCAATCCGTAGTTGTTATAATATGCCCACCCTTCTTCACCAATGCAAACATCATGACCGTACTAGCACACATGCCAGACGACATCAAAATAGTTGATTCTCCCCCCTCAAGCGCAATGCCCCAAGTAAATTGAACAAAATACATTCAGCCTCCCATAATATACGAAAAAGACACTCGAGCAATAGGTACAATTGTATTGATACTCATCGCACAGACAAACCTTATTTGTTTTCTGCAACTATTGTGGTTGGGTTCCCCATAGCGCCCATACTCAAAACTTGCATGGCATCCCTCCTATCAAGACAACAACAAGTTGATCAACCAAAATTCCACAAAAAACCTAGCTGACCTAAAAAAAAGATCACTGTTAAAAGTCAGTTATGTTGGTAAAAGGTGCTAATATAGCTGTGATTGACTTCCAAGCATTCTACACACTGACAATTGCGTAAACCTCAGATTGTAACTTAAACTGAAATTCTCTGAATAAAATTCTCTTCCTGTCTAAAATTCTCTGAATGCAGAGGTAGTAATTGTACATCCCTCTTCTTTGAATAAAATTCTCTCTTCCTATCAAAAAAATAAAATAAAAATAAAGAAAATTAAACTGAAATGAAATGAAATATGAGGAACGGGAGATTTGCTTTAAAAATTTAAATTCAGTAAAAATTCCATTAATTAGCAGCTAATTGATGAATCAGGTATACCACCCACGAACAACGAGGCACAAATGGTATGATTTAATTCAAACATAACCTCTGAATCTTTGCAATACAACAAAATAGAAAACTAATCTAATCAGCAACATCTAGTTGCTAGCAGCTCAATCAATCAAATCACATGTATTTTTTTAACCAGGAGAAGTCTAGCATATAACAATAAAGTGCAGTCAGAAAAAGGGAATGGCCTTCAAAAAAGAAAAAAACTAAAAGAGTGCAGTAGAGACCTTGAAATCGATGAGTTCTTTGGAGTTCTTGAACCAGTAAGCAAAAGTACTGACAACTGGGGTAGTGGTTCCATCTGTAGCAATTCCATGACCTATATTTTCATGAGAAAACTATTGGTGGTTGTCTTGAATTAATGGACGGCGAAGAAGAAGAAGGGATTTCTGGGTTTTGAAGCATTTTCATGAAATTAATTTAGGCATTTTAAAAGATTAGGATCAAAACGTGACGGGTTTAGAAACAAAAATTGATTTTAATAATCCCCGATTATGAACTTCACCACCACACCTTTTCATTGGAGTAAAAATCTTTCGAGTCGGAGTCAATTTGCAGTCCATAGTAGGGAAAAGGTTGAGCTTCTCATCACTCCACTGGAAAACAATTATGAACCTTGATTAATGTAAGTGGACAACACTAACGTGAGTTCTGATGACTGACGATCAGTGATGGCCGTGAAGATCGACCCTGTCGTCTACAAATGGAAGAGAAACGAGGATGTTTTTGGGGCCAGGTTTAGCTGACATTTATTCACTGCAGAAATTTAGGCTTAGTTTGGTATTGCTGCTGCTGCGGTGCGTTGCTATTTGGTGATGTGTTGTGTTGTGAGAAAGAAACAGTTAGACGTTCGGTAAAATTTCAGATTCAACCATTGTTGTTGTAACAAATGACAAAAACAGACATATCACTCATGATAGTTTTATTCAATTTTTTTGGATTTAAAAATAATTAATTTTTTTACTATATAATATTAATGTTCGTACTAATTACCACTATCATTATGATTGTTAAAAAATTATTTTACTTAACAATTAAGTAATTATTTAATATTTGTTTTTATTTTTACTGTTGACAAATTAAATAATTATTCAAGCAAAAAATGAAACTAAAATTAAGTAATTATTTAATATTTGTTTTTATTTCTACTGTTGACAAATTAAAAATGGTATATAAAATAGTTCGAAATAATAAAAAATAATAATATTTAAAGAATACAATATAAGAAATAGTAAAATTGATTGTATATATAAATTTAAGGGTAATTTTTCTCATTTATAAAATAAAGTAGAGATAAAAAAGATAAATCAAACATTAAATTTATGTTGTAGCTTTTAAAGAACAATTAATTGAGGATATCAAAACTAATTGGGGGATATAGGTACAAGACAAAATAGGGATCCAAATAGCAAAGCTGGGTCACCCCTTATCTAATTATTTTTTTAATTCCTAATCTAACCCTCACTAATCATGTTTAGTGGTTAATAATAATTAGTAAAAAACTTAAGTATTTGGGGGATAGATTAGTGTGTGTTTTTATTTTAATTTGTGTGAGTGAGGAGTAGAAGGAGAGAAAAAAAAAAATTGAGTGGATTTTTTTTTTTGAAAATGGAAGATGATTGTGATGAGAGAATTTCAGCAGCTGAATCTTTAGCTCAACTACAACAACAATCATATGTTCAATCTTCGGTGTATGATAACAACTCACAATTGGAGTTATATGATGAACCAACACCCTTGGATCATGATTTTCGTGACCATGAAGTGTTCTATGAAGAACCAACCCAAGAAAGTAAACATGTTCAACATACAAGCAACCCCAACACACAGGTAATGCTTCAAAGAGGTCGAAAATTTGATTTTTCATTTCGAAACCGCCATTTTTTTGTCTGAAACACCTTGTTACCGGCATGCTCGTTGTATGAATACGACGCCGGAACTAGTGCTACCGGCGTGGTATTCATACTACTTTTCATGACGGTACAAGATATCCCCCATTTTAAAAACTCTGCCGGCGTGGTATTCAAACCAACTATCCATGCCGGTATTCGGTAATGCTTTTTACCTACCAACGAATATTCCATGGAATATTAAAACCGGCATGGTTCACTCCTAACCGATCATGCCTAAGACTTTCTTCAAAATATCCAGAAGTTTAAGATTTTTGAACTCCAATACCGGCGTGGTATACTTAAGATCGGGAACGCCGGTAGTTGATCCCGGCATTTTGTTAAAATTACCTCTAAGACGGTAATTGGTTCCGGCTGGAAAACTCACATATCAAGAATGCCGGTTCTTGAAACCGGCTTTGTACCTTGTTTAGCTTGAATGCCGGTATTGGCTCTTCCGGCTATTGTGTTCAAGAACATCCAATGCCGTTACTGTGTATAATTGTCTCCTCCTTTCAAGTGTATTTCAATAATGCCGGAACATTATTATTTAATGTCGGTACTGCGGTCGAGCACGCCGGAAATGAAACCCGTCATGGTAATTATTATTTTTTTGAACTAATTCAATTTTCTTTTCATTTATTTCCTTAGATTGTGTCACACATTGATCCAACAAATTCTAAACTGCTTGGTCCGGATACGTCCGAATACTATAAGATGCCTCCGGTATGTTACCAAACAATACTTTTCTCCTAGTTTTTCGAACGTTATGTGGTGTTTGCTTGTAATGAACCTTATAATCTTTCATTGCTGTCCTAATGTAGGGAATTAAATCTCCAGCGGAAGCAATAGCTTGGGCAAAAGAGACGGCTCTTAAGAACAAGTGTGTGTTGGTGAGGAATACCCAAGGTTCAAATACGCGTTTTGAGATGGTTTGCGAGAGAAGTGGGACATACAAGGCGAAGAATAGCCATAAGAGAAAGGGTTATGTATATGAAAAGAAGACTAATAGGGTATACAAGACTCATACGAGGAAGGATAATTGCCCCTTTAAGCTTGTATTCTATTTAAGAGACAGAGAAAAGGAATGGGATTGTACGGTGTGGTTTGGCCAACATAACCACCCGGATCCGAAAGATTTTAATGGTCACTCCTTAGTTGCGAAGCTAAAACCTCGTGAATTCGAGGATGTAAAGATGATGACCAAAGCATGTATCAAACCAAGAGTTATTCTCAGAACCTTCAAGGAAAAGGATGATCAGAACGTTTCTTCTCTAAGTACAATTTATAGCCCACAAGCAACCATTAGAAGGCTGGAATGGGAAGGGAGGAGCGTTATGCAAGAATTTGAGAAGATAGTTTGGGATCACAACTACACACGTATCATTAGAAGAGGACCGGACGAAAAGCCCCTTCAAATTTTCATTGCGCATCCTTTGCTTTCACAATTGGCTCATACATGTTGTGGTGTTCTTATGATGGATTGCACCTACAAGACAAAAAAATACAACATGTCGTTGTTCAACATCGTGGGGCAAACATCGGACAAGGTAACATTCACATTGGCTTGGTGTTTAATGGAAAACGAGAGGGATTACAATTATCATTGGGCATTACGACAATTGAAATTATTGTTACAGGAAAATAAACTTCCAAGGGTAATCGTAACCGATCAAGATGACGCACTAATGGGTGTTATATCTGATGTATTTCCGGATGCACAAAATTTCCTATGTACGTATCATATAGGTCAAAATGTGACAAAACATTGTCATGCTTTGTTTGAACCCTCTAAGGTGGATATTAAGAAGAGAGTGATTGCTCAACTAGAGGAAGATGTTGTCAAGAAGAAACTATCACCCGAAGAAGAAGAAGATGAAAGAGGAAATATTAAAGAGCGAGTGGACAAAGAACACGAAGAAAATCATAAAAAGTGGTTGGAATTTCTAAAGGATTGGGAGAAAGTTTATTGGTCTCTTACCGAGGATATATATGAAAAGAGATTGAACATGTTTAGTGCTAAATATAATGAAGTGTATCCAAGCGTCGTCTCGTATTGTATGAATAAATTGTTGGATAAGTACAAGGAAAAATTTGTGCGTGCATGGACAAACCGGTATAGGCATTTCAAAACTGAAGCAACTAGTGCGGTGGAATCTGCTCATGGTAGATTTAAAGATCTCATCCATTCCGGGCTAGGCAACGTGGTTACGGTCACCGAGGCAATGGAGCAATACTTTAAGGCTAATATAGATAGGATCAAGAAGGCTTTTCAGAAAAGCTCAATGGAAAGGATGACTCATTTTCTTCAATATACTAAGTTGCTCCAAGGAATAGAGTTCAATGTCTCTCATTGGGCAATAAAACGTATGATGAGAGAAATGGCATATGAGAAAAATTATGGAAAACCAGGTGATGTGTGTATTTGTCCGGACATGTCTTCATTGGGGCTTCCGTGTCGTCATATGCTTGTGAAGTACAATGAAGTTATACCTATTGAGGTTATTAATCCGTTTTGGAGGCAACTATCTTTTGACCCTCCTCCCCCCCCCCCCCCCGGAAGCTCCCGGACAATCACCATGGGATACAAATAAAGCAAAGGAATTCTACGAAGCTTACTCACGTGGCAACTCGGCTAGCCGACAAGTATTGTTGAGCCAACTAAGGCTAATTACTCGCCCATGGATCAAACCAAGTGAAGATCCAGGGAAGGGAGATCCGATAGGTAGACCACAAACTAAGGTTGCAAGGAGAAAACAAAGGAAATAATTCAAAGAAATGACTCGACGTGAAGAAGAACTCGCGGCAACCAAGAAATGAGATCTATCCGCAAGTGAGATTTCGCAACTCCTATTCGCGGAAGCGCCGGTTCCAATTAAAAGGGGTAGACCGAGGAAGGAACCGTTAACAAGTCAACAAAAAGCGACGGCTTCCATATCCACACCAAAAACCGATGGATCGGAGGTTCCAAAGAAAAGGGGGAGGCTACCGAAGGTACCAACGTCAAGCTTGCAAGAATAACAAGTTGAGCATTCCGAAGCCACACCCATAGTCGATGTATCAGAGGTTCCAAACAAAAGGGGTAGGCCGTCATAGGTACCAACATTGAGCTACCAAGAACTACAAGGTGAGCATTCTGAAGCCACACCCGTAGTCGATGTATCGGAGGTTCCAAAGAAAAGGGGTAGGCCCCCAAAGGTACCAACATTGAGCTACTAAGAACTACAAGGTGAGCATTCCGTAGCCACACCAGTAGTCGATGTATCGGATGTTCCAAAGAAAAGGGGTAGGCCCCCAAAGGTACCAACATTGAGCTACCAAGAACTACAAGGTGAGCATTCCGGAGCCACACCCGTATTCGATGTATCGGATGTTCCAAAGAAAAGGGGTAGGGGTAGCCAAGGAAGTATAATCTCCCGTCACATACCGAAGACATTTGGAGGGTAGAGATTGCAGAGGATGGTTTGGATATAATTAAGCTAAAAGTTGGTAATATGACGATGTTTAAGGATTCGCAAACGGGTAGGACTTATAGACACTACTATACGAAGATAGAGTCTCACATAGACCAACTTCCTGAGGCTATTCGTGAGTTTATTGTGTATACGGATGATGTCGATGGAGATGGAAATTGTGGCTATCATGCTGTGACCGAACAATTAGGAATCTTTGACACGGCGGTTAGTAGAGGTATGACACCATGCAAATATGCTAGAACGAGGATGGATGAACAACTTGTGAACAAGAGGAGATTTTATGAGCAACTGCTTGGTGAAGGCGAGAGGTTTGATGATATGTATGCTCGAGTATTAGGGCCCGAGCAAGAGACGAAGTTTCTTCCTTCTGAATATTGGATGAGCATGCCGCTTTGTGGGCATCTTGTGGCGGATACATTTAGATGTGTTGTTCATTATTTTACTCCCACCTTAGAAGTAACATTTACACCAAAGTGGCAAAAATGTGAGGGATCCCTTAAGAAG
Organism: Papaver armeniacum; assembly: GCA_023531295.1. Lineage (NCBI taxonomy): Eukaryota > Viridiplantae > Streptophyta > Magnoliopsida > Ranunculales > Papaveraceae > Papaver > Papaver armeniacum. Next base: position 99,716 of record JAJJWW010014335.1, on the reverse strand, counting down.
AGAAGAGTTGTTTTGGCATTCGTGAATGGCAATCATTTCGTTATTCCAAAACTCAAGGACAATTGTCCATTGCCACCTGTTTGTGGGATGGTAAAAAACAAGGACCTAGATCCAAATATCTAGAAAGGATGGATGGCATTGTATGAGGAGAATCACCAATTTTGGGATGCGTTGGCCGTATCAAAGAAACCTCTTCAAGAGGAGGAGAGGAAAATTCATACGTGTGGAAGCGATGAGGAGTAATTTGGATATATTTAGTTAAGTAATACGCAACCTTTTGTTTTTTTGGAAGTTTGAATTGTAATCATTAAACCCTATGCTATGTACGTGCCGGCATGATTTAATTCAAACTTTGTAATGCCGGAACTTATCCGGCTTAGATATACTTTTGTCTTTTATGCCGGCAACTAACCATAAGTACACAGAGATATTAGATTAAGTTCCGGCATTACAAATAACTTCACGATAATGCCGGAACTGTAACAAGATCAATTATTCGTAAGGGATCGTGAGAGTACCGGCACCCCATTCATAACCGTATCAATGTCGGAAATCTAATTTTCTTTATACTTGAAAGATAACAGATTTCCGGCATGTATGTTACAATGTATACCATGCCGGTTCTGAAAAAGAAAAACACAATGTTTCATATCGATTCACCAATAAATTATGTTCTATGCCAAAAACAAATGAAATCAACATCTCAAAAATTTTAGCAAGACACATAAAATAACATAAGCAAAGACTAGATTGTTTAACGAACCACATGTAAAGTTAAGATGTTCCAAACCGAAAACAAATGAAACAAAGATTTCAAAGTTTAGCAAGACACACACATAAACATGAACTACAAAGAGATTGTTCAAAGACATATCTAATCTAATACTATAAAAGAAACATTAACAAACATCTTAGATCACTCGGTCCTTGGCTTCTTGTGAACCCTCTTTTTCTTTGGAGTCCACAAGTCCTTTGCATTTGGATCTTCAATTTTTCCTATCTTCTCATGAACTATCTTCATTTCTTCCGGGGTCAGCACCTATCCTTTCTTGATCTTGCATTTAACCAGTTTCCCAATTTTCCTAGCCGCGAACGCTGTTGTTATATATTTCCATTAGTACGTTATAAGTTTATAAGTTTGTAGGTATACATTCAAACGATAGGAAGTGAAAAAGAATTACGTACCAACAAAAGGAAAGTCTTTTGAAGTACGGTACAGTAGGTTCTTCAAGAGTTTCTCCTTGTGGAGGCACTATTTCGTTGGCCGGGCGTACAATATAAGGATGTGAGTACCTCCGATGACCTCTGAGGAAGCTTGGTTCCGACTCATAACCGTTTTCAGCAAATTCCCAACCAGCCCTATCCAGTTGTTGTTCTTCCCTTTCATTCCAATGTGCAACTACAGGAGTTGGTATGTAAACTACCAGCGTATGTTGTTCATCTGATACGCATTGAGGCAAGACATGAGAGAATTTGGCATCAGATTCACCCTTAAGTGTTTTTTGTTTGTACCCAAGTTGGCGCATCACACGGATAGGGTGATGCATAACAAATCCTTTTGGATGAAACAATGGTCCGTTGTAAAACGCTATATTGTCATGCCTTGGAAAGTGAACTCCTCTTTCTTTCTTGTATGGGTCAAACACAACATCTTGGACAGCGATAGAGTCCAAAGCCTCCCTCATGGTGAGTAACCGAGTTTTGTTATTGGGCTTCGTTTTATTATCGAAAACGTATTTCTTGGCTATAGGAGTCCGTGGATCCAAACCATGCGATGACGACTCCAAATATTTGTACTCATTGAACAATGTTGGGAAGTGTTCATAAGCCCACACCTACGCAAATGAAAGACCGTTCCAATGAAATGTATGTATAAGAAAAGAACTAATTGGAAAACAAAATAACTAGTTCAGATTACCTGTAATAGAGTGAAATTCCCATTAAATTGACGGCAAGTCGCCTTAGAAGATCTACGCATCTCCGCCAGAAAATGTGCCAAGAAAGCAGTACCCCATGAGTACTCATGAACCTCCTCCAAGGGATCCAAGTATTGTAAGTTGTTCATATGCACCAAGTTACCATTAGAGTCAGGGAATATTGCGATGCCCAAGAGGAACAACAGATAAGCAACGCTAGTTTGGTGAATTTGTTCGGCATTCAATTCCTTGCCCATCGTATTCCTAAACAACTGTTTGAGCTTAACGACTTTAATAGTCTTTGTCATGGTATTCTTTTTCACGTACATATTTGCTTTTGTCATTTTCTCATCCCAACCAAACAACTTTTTAGTTAGATCATATATCTTGGACCATTCTAGGCTCTTACCGTCGTCATCTTTGTTAACGGATTTTCCTCAGATCTCTAAACCCAATATTCTTTGGACATCTTCAGGGATAATGGTCATCTCGCCAAAAGGAAAATGCATGGTATCAGTCGAAGCATAAAACCTCTCCAAGAAGCAATTTGCAGTCACTTGGTCAGTGGCCACATAATATTCTACCGCGGGATACTACCCAGATGCTCTAACTTCCGCTTGAACCTCCAGACACTCCCCATCCAAATCCCATATATCCATTTGCTGATGGCGGCAAACACGGAAGGCTTTCTTGTGGTCCTATAAAAAGAAACCAAACAAACTTCAATTCACTTGATCATATATAAACAATACAATAGCAAGATGCAAACGTCTTACATAAGTTGAATAGATCCAACGAGCCCAAGAGTCCTTGTAGTCAAATAAAAGTTTGGGATCTCTCGGTGACCCCTGTTTGCCATCACTGCGTTCTGAATCATGTCAAATAGTTTTGGGAGGTGCTTTGGTCGCTTCTTTTCATTTTTGTCATCGTCTTCAACTCCAGGTTGTGAGGATGACCCACCTGCTGCATCAGGAGGTACATAATTCTCCCACTGAGCATCATCATCGCTGCTTGCATCTCCCTCCTCCGGGGGATTGTCCCGGATCGTGAGCTTACGACATTCCGGATCATATCTACTACGTCGAGATCGAGAAGACTTGGGTTTTTCTTCATCAACAGCTTTTCCCTTTACTTTCTTCATTTTTGGAGCCATTGACCTACTAACAAAATGAGTTTTTAAAAAATAATGAAACAGAATTCCGGCATGGTAAATGAACATAACGCGAATGCCGGTACTAATCCCGGCATTGTTTTGTTAATTAGTTTTACGCCGGTTTGTCAATTCCGGCATCTTATATAAATGAACTACCATGCCGGTACAAAGAGAATTGTCTACGGAGATTTTTAAAAATAGGGAAACAAATATCGGACATATTCGATGAACATAACGATTATGACGGCACTTATCCCGGCATTATATACTAAATGAGTTCCATGCCGGTTAATTAGTTCCAGCATTGTATGTAAAAAAATTCCATGACGGTACTAAGATAATTATCTACATGGATTTAACAAACTAGGGTAAACAATGCCGGCATGGATAGTGAACATTACGATTTTTCAGGGTTTTTCTAATAACTTGCATGCAATAGGAATTTCAATTCTCTCAATATTGGAAGTTAAATTCACTAATTCAATTTCAATTTCACTATAATTTCACTAAGAATGCTTCAATAAACATAAGACATCACTTACCTCATCATCTCTGTTATTTTCTCATCATCAATTATATCTTGTTCAATAGATGCTTCTAATTTCGATTTACCACGAGGATTAGGTTTTGGTTTTTCAGGAGGTTTGCGAGGACCCATTCTTCTTGGGGTTCGAAGAATTGAATGAGTTTGGTTTGGAAGATGAAACCAGGTAATGGAGTTTAGGGGTTCTACAATTTCTTTGTAAAATGCTTAGTGAAAACAAAAAAATAGAGAGATGGAACCGTTTCCATTTTATGTAGTAATGGACTTTGTAAATCACAAATAAAGAACCAAATGAATTGAATGAGGAAGTTGGTGGCGGTTACAAGGGGGGGATAATTGGTGCGACAGTTACAATGGGGAAGAATAAGGAATTAGAATTCCGGCACAACATACATGCTAAATTTAACGCCGGAACACATAAAATGAAACATCTCAAGCCAATTTCAACTAACATCAGTTCTCGGGTCGAGATTCAAGAAAAAAAGCAGCTTCAAAATGCCTAAAAGGCTCTTTGAACAACTTGAAATATGCTTCCTGAGCTTCATATCTGTTCCCTCTACATCTTGCAAGAAACTCGTTGTATTTGCGACATAATTTGATGAGTTCAGTTGTTCGATTGCGTACAACAAGATCAATGTATTCTATTTTGCGTTTCTTACAGTCCAACAAGTTATTCATTGAAGAACCAGTCCTAACTAGCCCCCAAAAAATATCCGAAGGGCGGTGATCTTCCGGCAAATCCGATACTATGTAGTAGTTTTTAATCCACTGGGTTTCTTCCTCAACATCCGCTTCTATCTTAGCTTGTTTTTGACGTTCATCCTCTTCCTCAACCACCGCTTCTGTAGTTACAGGAAATCCTACACTACACACCTCACTCGAATTCGCTTAATCAATCCATTTGAAGATGAATAATAATATGTTTTATTAATTGTTTTCTTGAAAGATTTACAAAGAAATGTAGAACAGAGCTAAAGAAATTACAATCACTCTTAATTCTCTCTCCTAATGACTTGCTTAACAATTCAAAAAGACCTCTCCTTACAACAGACTTACTCAACCCTTTATATAGGGTATTACATAATGGATGACAGCTAAGCTGTCCTTTATTTTCGGAATCGACTCGCGAATCCTCGCGAGTGTGTAAGTGCTTGTCCTCGCGACACCCCTAATTCTCGCCAAGTCTTCACACTTTCCTCATGTTTTGACTGTCATCATCCATTACGTCATTTATTTATTTCCATGCGACTCCTTCGCGACGTAGTCGTTTATTAATCTTGCGAAATATTACTGTCGCGATATTCTGGTCCTACATCTTGCCTCTTCTCATGTATTCTCTGCGAAGAAGAGAGTATCATGAGAATCAATATCTTGAAATGCCGCAACAGCTCATCCTTATCTGTTTTAACCCCGTAATTTTTACATAGAGTTTATAACAGATGTCTTTTCTTCCATTCCTTTCTTGACACGTTTCATCCAACCGCTTATTTCTAACCATTCATGTCCCATCTCGCATTAAATGCACTTACTTTCCCAAAATCTTTCTCTCTATATATAGTTTACTCATCTTTCTCTTCTTCTCTTTTATTTTCTTCTCGTAACTTTCCTTCAACTTTTTTTCTTCCGCAAATTGCGCTTCGCTCTTCAAGCTTCCTTTTCGATTCTTCACTTCTCCCTTCATTCCCATACCCCGATAATGGCTTCACTTGGTCGTACATACGCACCACTTTTCAATGACGTTTTCCAGAAATTAAAGGAAAAAGGTTTCACTTTATCAACCATTCCAAATCAAGAATCCTCATCTATGCTTTCTGCAAAATTGTTTTCTGATCATCAATGTGATGATCAAAAAATCATAGTCTCGCTAGGTCAACTCCTCGCAGGGCTCCCCATTCCTCTATATAATCCCGAAATACCATTGTTTTATGAGATTCTTGCTCACGATAAATTCTCGCGGGCCGTTTATCAATTGAATGGCGACTGTATTCGCCTGATGCTTGAATTCGCCTATCGGGGCGCCGGTAAAGGATCTTTATATCCCGATAATGTTAGAGATCCTCAATTTGCGAATTTACCAATAATTGCCGAGAAGTATCTTGTGGACAACTTCTTTGCAAATTATTCAATCATAACTATGAGAAACGATAAATCTCATTGGGGTGTTCGATTGAAGAAAAATGATAACGTTGATGTTGACAAACGTTTCATGCGGGACATTGACTAGCATTCGGGTAAAAATAATACCCTCGCCACTCCAAAGATGAAAAGTGGTGGGTTGTACCTCTTTTTCGAGTGAACCTTATATCGCAGCTCACATGCACTCCCAGCCAATTTCGCGAATTATTATCCTTGGGAGTTTAAGTGGCCTGAGAAGACAAAAGAGGTATATTTCTTTTTCTTTTTTTTAAAAAAATTTGCTTTGCTATGTCTTCCATTTCTTTCATTCATTAACTTTTAGAAAATTTTTAGATCACCAGAATGAGAAAGAAATACAAAGAGAATCCACACCAAATATCCCGGCGATACTTGATCGCTCACGGATGAAGTAAGAAACATTTTCTTTTGTTATTTTAAACAATATTGTTGCCTCTGTTTCTTATCTTTATTCGTGTGTGAAGATTGGTGTTGAAGAAGTTGAAAACGCAAAGATTAATGATGAAGAAGCTAATGCTGCGAAAATTAAAGGCAAGAATAAGGCCATTTCTCGCAAGGACAAATCTTCTGGTCCATCTTCTAAAAGACGAAAAGTTCAATCTCCCTCCCATTCTAATTCCCAAGTCAGCGAGGACTCAGAAAATGAAAATGAGATCGATACCTATTCTGCTAAGGGGACTCATTCAGATACTTCTGCTATGTCGCTATTATCTGGTATTTTTTCTGATCCTATGCAAGGACTGGGAGATGATAATTTATCCGCTACTTGCGAAGCTCTCGCCAAAATCTGCGACGCCCCACTATTGGAGGACACTGAGTCTTTTCGCGGAATTTCCCGAACAATGACTCCTAGCCTTTTAAATGCTCTCAATGCTTTGGTATGTTCATATTCCTTTGTTTCTTTGTGATTTCACTTTTGAGTTTTGTTTTAATTATTTCTTTATTTTCTTCTATAGTCAGGGAGAGCTTCTTTTGTTGTTGCCTCAGACCTTGAGAAGAGACGCAATAACCTTGAAAAGAAGAACCTTCAACTTAACAAGAAAGTCCGAGAATTAGAAATTGAAGTTGCGTCTTCTCGCGATAAAGATGAGAGAATTCAAAAATTGGAAACCGAGCTTGATTCTCAGAAGACTAAAGTATCTACTCTTCAAAGTGCAAATCAACAACTATATGGTATAAAATTCTTTCTCTTCAAATCGTTTTCATTTTTCCATTTGTTTTTCTACTCCTGATTTATTATTCTCGCAGACATATATAATCTCTCTGAAGAAGCCATTCTTCTTCATTCGTTTCCCGAGCCTATGGATAATGATATTCTTCTTACTTATCTTAACGAATCCTTAAATAGTTCATCAAATAAAATCGATTCCCTTCCATTAAATGAACTTCAAACCAAACATCGCCTCTTAGAGATTGAACATAGATCCAGTTTGAATTTAGCCAATCAATTTAAGCGAATGTACCTTGATTCCAAGAAGAAAGCCAAAACCTTAAGGAAGAAAATTAGTGATCTCATAGATGAAAAAGATCGCATTACTAACAAAGGTGCACAGGCTTTAGCAAAATTTCAAAAATCTCTCCTTGATGTGCAAGTTGAACGAGATGAACTCCTTCGTCAGAATACCATACTTAGCGAGCGAGAAGACCAAATTCGTTCACTTTTTGTCATAAAGAATGATGATGAGTTTTCCTGGGCTGCGAAGGTTCTAGATAATGCTAGAAATAACTTAGGTGTCGATGTTAGTCTTCGCGCCGAGCAAACTACCTTGATCAAGGATATGATCTTTGAAAGAGAAGGTTGTTTATTACACTTCTTTACTTTTCTGTTCTTTTTCTTTTTGTACTATTATCATTAACTCACTTTCTCATGTTTTCAGAATCTGAAAAGAGATTTCGAACAAGGATTGGAGAGCTTGAAATCGAAAAAGAACGTCTCGCAAAGGATCTCTCTTTTCGCGAGAATAGATATTCTAAATTGAAACAGCAATTCCAAACTACAGTGGCGAATTTTAATAATGATGTTGTTCGTTTTCGCAATCAAGCTATGGAAATAGTTTGTAATGATCACAACATCCCTCTTCATTCATATCCTTTTCTTCTTGAAGAAGTTCCCGAGAACTTGCCTGTCTCAGATGTTTCGATAGTGAAGCTAATGATGAAGAAGAATCTGACGACGAGAGTGATGGAACCAAAGAATCAGATGAAGAAGAAGAACCGAAAAGAAATAACTTCTTTTTCTTCTTTCATTTCTTGTAGTATCTGTATACATATATCTTTGACTATTGAATGTGAATTTCAACTTTTGCTTCCTTTGTTCAGATATATCAATCAAACAACCCTTCTTTATAATTATAACTTCACACTTGCCTCTGTCCATAAGATATAATCAACTTTGCGAGTTACATAAAATATAATCATTCTCGCGAGATATAAATATATATATCATTTATTTTTTTTTATTTTTTTTTTGACTTTGCACATTATCATTGCGACAAGATCGCAAGATATCTTCATGGATTAAGAAATCTATTGATCTTGCCTTATCATTATTTGTGTGGTCTTATTATGCCTTCCTAAGTAAAGGTCTTATTTTGCCACCCCTCATTACGACAAGATCGCAGGCCGTCTTTACACTTTCATATAATGACCCATTGACCTTGTCTTATCATTGCTTAAGTATTTTTGCCTCTGCAGGTCATTATATTTGCGACAATATGACAAGTTTAAATGTTCTTGCGACCATAAAATCCCGTAACATTGTCGTCTTTGCGACGAAATCGCAGGACGTTCTTACATTTTCATGTAAAAACCCATTGATCTCGTCTTACCCTCGCGTTAGTATTATTGCCTCTGCAGGATCATTGCACAAATATGACAAGCCTAAATTCTCTTGCGAAAATAGAGCCTCATGACATTTGCGTCTTTTGACACTTATCGGCTCCCTAATGGAGGGTGCCCCCTTATCTTCTCCCCGGTTGCCCCTTCAAGGAGGCGTACATCGGCCATACAAGACTAGCTCCTCCCATCCGGTCTTAACGGCAAGCGGTTGTTTTCGCAGCCTCTTATCCCTTATACCTATAGGGATTATGGTTACGAGACCGCACCCTAAGTGGAGTTTTCTTCGGGCCGAGTGCGGCATGTGCCAAGACTTGTCAAGAGTGGTAAGGAAGTTCCATGCTCCCCGCACTCTTGACTCAACCATGTACCTCGACGCCTTGGTCATACACGACTCCTTGGAAGAGACCCTCGGGCGTCCAACCGGGTATAACCTTATATATATAGTTGGAAATCCAAGGTATCTCCCCCGGATAGGCTTTCATGGGCCCCAAATCTCCATGACCCAGGTTTCAGGAGCGGTGTAACCTTCCACCTGAGCCATGTTAAGAGATACCCCCTTATATGACGTACTTTAGGTCTTACATTTGCCTCTTGCGAAATATCATTCGCGAACTAGGGTGTACGCCATAAAGGTTTGTCCCATTCACTCACTCATTCATTTTATCAATTTATTCAATCATTTGTCTGCGGGTTATCGCACAATCTCATTTCAATTATTCAATAGAATTGTACACATTCTTCATGGCGAGATTCTCGCACAACTTTTCCGCAACCATTATCTCTGCTTCTTATCCTTATCATGCTTTCACCACTAAATTGTTATCTTTTCTCACAATTATTCATTTTTTACACCTTTTATTCTTACTTCCTTCTGCCTCCGCATCAGTCCAACATTTCAATGTCTCCTTTGCATCATGATATTCGATTGCTTTTGTGCATTCACTTGCACATCTCTTCTTCTTTTGTTTCTATGGTATCTACCATTAGTCTTTCTTTTCTTTGTTCATCCTTTACATTCTTCCTCCAACCTTTCTTTTTGTCTTTGTTCTCTCTTCGCACTCTCTACATCCACCTCATAACATTTTTGCCCCTCTATCCAATCTCCTTTTATAATTCCGACACCGCTAGGATGTGGAAATTTTATGCACCGATGGTATGTCGATGCTACACCTGCAATTTCATGAAGCCATGGTCTTCCAATCAATGCATTGTAGGGAGATTCCACATCAACTACACAAAACAAAATATCGGTTGATAACCCCTGCAAGGGTATCCTCATGTGCACTTCTCCTTTGGGCTTGTTCGCGGTACCATTGAAACCATATATTTTGTATGTTGAAGGGATCAAATCTTCATCTCTTCCTCCCATAGTTTTGTAAGTATGGTAGAAAAGAATGTTGATCAACCGCCGCATCAATTAATATTCTATTGATTGCCCAACAAATTTCCGCTTCATCATCTTCGCCATCAATAGGTTTTGGATTAATTTCCGGTTTACCACTAATGGGCTATCATGTGTTTCTCTTCCTTTGGGTACTTCTTCACCCGAAAGAAATAATCTGCAATTGCCACTCTTTTAAGCTGCGATGTCTTCGCAACATTCATCACTTCTTTATCATCATCATCCCTCGCGAAAACTCTACTAAGTACAACGTCATGAAAATCTTCAATTGTGTGGTATGAGTGTTTAATGGAGTTGCAAAACAAATTTTTAGCCTTTGCCCCAACTTCTATAACAAATGTTTCTTTTCCCTTTGCCGGTGGTGGTGGTAAATGTTGAACTTTCTCTTCTTCTTTTAAAAAGTGATTCAACTTTCCTTGATCAATCATTCTTAGGATAATTCTCTTGATGTTTCTGCAGTCATTCGTTAGGTGCCCATGAAAGCGGTGGTAAGAACAGAACTCGTGACTTCTATCTCCAGGTGGTGGTTCACTTCCCATGTTCCATGGTGCAGGTATGTTTTCCATCAAAAGTATTGCTTCCCATATTTTTTCCACACTGGCATTCAATGGCGGCATTTTAATTTCCTCCCACACTACTCTGTGACTTCGCTGTCCTCTATGATAATTCTGCCTCTGGCCTCCATAAGTCTCTTGCGGTTGATCAAGCCTTTGAATTTTATTATTTCCGCCTCGGTTGTAGAAATTTCTTTCTCTTTCAAATTCTTCCTGATCGCGACTTCCCATAGCTACCAATTTTAGCCGTTTATCATCTACCATTCTCTCTTGTTGCCCTTGCGAGGTGCTCGCCAACTTGTTTGTATTAACTGGGTAACATACTTGCATTCGCAGCACTTGAATTTGTATTCGCAACTGGGTACGATTCTACTTCATTTTGCCTTTCCTCCAAAGCAATATATTCCTCTTGCAATTCTCTCAATTCGGTCATCGTGATCGTATTCTTGACTCACGAAAACTTGAACATATAATAAGTTGGTTGCGAACATAGCATTTATGAATGATAGTATGAGATATCTTTCATCAACCCTTCCGGCCATCTCGCTGCACATTGTCTTCCATCTGACAGTTAGGTGTCTCAAACTTTCACCAACTCTTTGTTTCAACCCAAATACATCTTCAATACCTGGTCGCGAGGAGTTGTTACTTATATACGCCCCCAAGAATATAGCCTGTAAATGATTGAATGATGTGATTGTATTCCTTGGTAAACCCTCAAACCATTTCAACGCTTCTCCCGTTAAACTCGACGCGAAGTATTTGCACAATATAGCGTCATGGTTTTCCCACTGTAGCATACATCTCACGTAAGCCTTGATGTGTTGTACTGCACAAGTTGACCCATCAAAAATGCTGGTTAATGCTGGTAAGTTACATTTTGGGGGTATTCCTCCTAACTGCACCTCCAATGTAAAGGGATTCTTCGCAGCTTCTGCGATGGCTTCGTCTAACTGTCTTCTTCCTCATTCTCTTCTCCTGTTCAATATTCCTCTCATCTCTGCCAATTCTCTCAAGATTTGCTCGTTTGCCTCAGGATTTGAATCTATTGGTCTTTTTAATTCCACCTCTCTTCTTCTGCGCTCATGTCTACTTATATTTTCTGTCTCATCACTTTCTTCTCTCCTTTCTCTGCGGCTTTCTCCCTCATTTCTTTCACGAATTTGTACACCATTATATCTATCAATCTCTCTTGTCGGTTGTCTATTGGCTATCCTTTGCACTCTTTCATATTCTTCATTGATATTTTCCTTATTGCGATTTTGCTCGCGCCTTGTTTCTCGGTTGTCATGATTATTCTGCCGAATTGCCTCTTCAAATTCACGTTCTTCTATTTCTGCCCTCAATCTTTCCCTTTCGCAAGCTAGACGTGCTTGCTCAACATAATGTTTTTCAATGTCATTTTCGATCTCCTTTTGTTTCCTTCGTGCCTCTCTTCCATGCAATATTCTTCTTCCTTCTATCCGATTTTCTTCATCAGTCGGATTATTCTGCTCTTGAGGTTGTCTATCTCCTTGATTTCCATCGTTTTGGTCATTTTGTACAGTCTCAGGTCATGGAAACATAACGATTTCCTTCTATTTCTCTTCTCTCGCGACATCCTTCACCAAGATTTGGTTCTCTTTCCAAATTTTCTTCATTAATAGTTTCTACAGGTAATGTTCTCCTCCTATCTTCTCTGACCGAACTTGATCTTGATCTGTTACTACTTCTCGATCTTCTATTTTGCAATCTCAGATTTTCCATTCTCAACTCATGATTTTGCCTTGTTAAATTTGCACGTTCCTCTGCTTCTAACCGCCTTTCTTCATACATTCTCAATGTTTCTAATGCTGCGATCTCTTCATTTCCACGAATTGTTTCTCCCATTTCTTCTTGATTTCTATCTCCTCGTCCATTATTTATCTGTTGTTGCTCTTCCTCTCTTTCCTCCATAGAATCTGATCTCCATGTGTGTACACTTACTCTATCATAATCCATAGTTGTGTTTGCAGTCGGTTGAATTGGCGATTGAATTTGATTTTCTTCATCATTTCTTATGTTCATCCTTGATGATTCTCCCCTTTTATTTCTCCTTTCACCAGCAAGTCTCCCGCTTCTTCTCACGATTGTTTGTCCTTCTGGTACATTTCTCCTTCTAGCCATTTCTTTCTTTTGGTAAATTCTTAAAAATTGTATCAAATTTCTCTTCTCTTACTCCAAATTCTCCCTGTTTCTAGCGCATATGTAGTTGCAGGAAATCCTACACTACACACCTCACTCGAATTCGCTTAATCAATCCATTTGAAGATGAATAATAATATGTTTTATTAATTGTTTTCTTGAAAGATTTACAAAGAAATGTAGAACAGAGCTAAAGAAATTACAGTCACTCTTAATTCTCTCTCCTAATGACTTGCTTAACAATTCAAAAAGACCTCTCCTTACAACAGACTTACTCAACCCTTTATATAGGGTATTACATAATGGATGACACTAAAGTCATCTTTATTTTCGAATCGACTCGCGAATCCTCGCGAGTGTGTAAGTGCTTGTCCTCGCGACACCCCTAATTCTCGCCAAGTCTTCACACTTTCCTCATGTTTTGACTGTCATCATCCATTACGTCATTTATTTATTTCCATGCGACTCCTTCGCGACGTAGTCGTTTATTAATCTCGCGAAATATTACTGTCGCGATATTCTGGTCCTACAGCTTCAATCTTACATAGTTTTCGACGATAATGTTCAAGCTTTGCTTCCTCTTTTTCTTATCTTTTCCTCTTAATTATCTCTTCTTCCATTGCGGCAATTGACTTGGTGGTTTCTTCCGTCCTTCTTAGTTTTTCTAGTATTGTGGTAACTGAGTTGGTGGTGGTTGATGATTGATTTCCTATCGCATTGCACAATATGTTCCTCATACGTTTTTCTTTTTCGAGGGAATTGATGAACTTGGTAGTTGCTGATTGATAATCCATCAGAGAGATGTCTTGGAGCTAAAGGTTTTTTTTTTAGGTATCAACTGCAATGGGTGTATCCATTCCTTTAAATAGATAAGGACATAACGGATCTTTTTTTATGTATCCCGGCATTGTAAGTAACTTAGATCCCACGCAGGCACCGCTCTTTACTGGTCTATGGTAAAAAAATTGTCCATTAGGCAAAGAAAGTAATGTTCCGGCATTGATTGTTGGAAGTACGACCATGTTGAGTACTACTTCAACACACTAAAGTTTTTCTATCCAACGCCGGAACTTAATTATTGTAGAAAGTATTGTAACACCTGGTCCCGGCATAGATATATACAATATCTATACCGGGATTCTGATTGTATTGTATTATGCTAACAAAATAAAATAAGACGAAACTATAATTTATTTCAAATGTAATCCTTGTCGCAGGAAGCACGAATGCACTTAGCATGTGCATCAAGCCTTCAAACCACTTGGTGACCCAAGCGGACGAGTTATAGTCTCGTGAGGGTTTACATATACATGTACCCACAAAACCTTACGAAATACCAAACCGAATACACTAAAAATCTAACCAAATACCAGAAAAACCTAAGCAAATACCACTAAACTATCAATCTTCTTAAGAAGAATCCATTTCCGATTCACTCAGCTGGTGGTATTCAGTGACTTTGGTTACAATATGGTTCACGTTGGCTTCAAACATGAATGCTTCTCCCTTTTCTTGTAAGTAACGCGTTTTCACGGCTTCATGCTACAAAAACAACACACAAACTTTGTTTGTTACATAAAAATTGAAAAAGAGTAGATTGTGTCGAATTATTCATAAAGATACTTACAAGTTGTTGAGGGGACAATCTATTGTGGCTAGCGTGCTCGATCCGGTGTTTCATTTTTAGATACTCAACCACAGCATTTAGGATGATGTCGTGTCGTTGCTCGATTTGTTGAGCAGTTCTTCCTTTCGGGTTACCGTAATCGTGAATAAACTTGCTAAAAATCTTCAACCACATGGAATCCCGCGTGCTGTTATCTATAGTTGAAGGACGAGTTTCGGCGTACCATGCTTGGGTGATTGCTAAATCTTCCTCGGAGTCAAACGATGCCATTTGTTGTATGTGGGATTATGTACTATACTAAGCTATTTATAGATGAATTTTCTAGGGTTAAAGGGTTTGCCTAAGCTAAGAGTCTCAAGGATATATATAACAACACACGAGTTTTGGGTTGTTGGGTCCAAGTATTAATTTGTCTTTATATAGAGAAAAACTCAATGGCTAGTATTTTTGAAATCACCAAAACTACCGGCATTGAAGTTAATGTGACATACGACGCCGGTACTAGTAAATTTCTTCTCAGAGATTATGCCAAATATGTAACCACTACCGGCATGGTATAACAACATGGTTTAACGCCAGCATACAATACCGGCTTTACATGTATAATTGCGAATATGCCGGTACTTGTTAATTTCAAAAAAAAAAAAAAACGGCTAGTTTTTTGAAAAATATGACCGTTGGTGCTTCATTTCTATATATACCTCCAAATCCTTTGGAAAATTCTAAACAAAGCAACCACCAAATAATGAAAATCCTTCTCTCAAGAAAGCAAGCCTCAAAAAATAGATCAATCAAGCACGCTTCACAAGCAATGGGAGATTCATCATCAACCTCTATTTGCAAAGTAAGTAGATTCAACATTACTAACAATATATGGACACTTAAAATATTCACTACTATGACGCATAACTAATATATTCTGCTCTTACAGAATCATCATTGCGCGTGTCAAATTTGCAAGTCACCGTCTCATCTAGCCATGGACTGTCTTTTTATTTATTCAAAGTGTAGAAGTTTGTGATGGGACACGGGTTTTGGATTGCAAAAACTTATGATGCTTTGAAAATGGAAGAATGTTTCTAAGGTGTTTGAATTACCCAAAGTGCGATGAATTTCAATGGTTTGACAAAGTCATTGAACTTGCAAAGTCAAGAGAAAACCACAAGGGCCAATGCAAGCCTATCGATGGGTGTGATGGGTGTTATATGAAGGGAAAAGAATATGTTGAAAGAGAAGATGAACCAATTAAGATTTTCCTCGACACCGAGATTCCTGACGATGTCTTCGAAGATATACTCGAAAGATTCAAAGGCTCCGCAATTGTTGAAAAGGAATGGAAATAGATTATGAGATCCTTTATAACCAAATTTAATCCATTTCATGTCGTTTAGTACGTTTTCATTTAATTTTCTAATCCAATGTAATAGATTACTTAGGAATAAATTAAGAGGGCGTTCGTGAAGAACTATCACTGCAGAGTTCCGGCATATAATTAATCAAGATTAGAGTGCCGGTTTTGTAACCATAATGAATTTATTTAAAAAATACGGTTCCGGCATAAAGGTAGATAGCGCATCCACGCCGGAATTTGTAACCGGCATGAATTTAGATAATACTTTCATGCCGGTACCTACCTACATCTATACAGGTGTTGATGGGTGAAAACTACTCCTGCAGAATTTGGTAATTTGGGGTGTGGATGAGGAATGAATCTAAACCTTCAACAAATGCACTGCGCGGTGAGTGCTTGTAGATTCGAGAGATCAATCTGTGCAAGTCCGGCCTAAACCAAGAAATGGCCGTTCCAGACTTGTTTCGGTCACAAAGTGAAGGAGATGGGGTTGATCTTAGGGAGGGAAGCGAAGAAGGTGTTGAGATTGTGAAGGTGTTGGCTTGCTATGACTTGTGACAGAAGATGGTTGAATATGACGGTATCAACACTTGGTTTCTGTCGACTGAACTTGTGTTGTTCTGTCTCCGTATATTCCTTGTTGTTTGAAATAGGGCGGAGAACCTATTTATACAAGTCATTGAGCCTCATTCACGTTTCTCGTGGGAAGTGGAGGTAGTGGAATGATGGAGTGGTGGAGTTGTGTGTCGGTAGCATACGACCGGTCTTGCCCACTTCTCCCGGTTCATCTCTAACCGTCCATGACTCCCTAACACGTTCTTGTGATGGCGCGTTGCCGTCGCACGCTGTAAACCGCTTGGACCAATACCCCAGTGAGTATCCCCCAGTTTGTGACATGATTGATGTCTGAAATGTGTGGATCGTGGATCCACGAAAGATAGCACGTAATGCTGAATTAAATAACTGCGTTATTCAGAAAGTCGATACTTGTGAAATATCGTGTGTATTTTATGCAGGTGCTTTACATTACGGTGTGGTAAAGTGGTGTGTAATGACTGCTCACTAACCAAATAACTCGACCGGGTTGTATAACCAAGTCTGGTGAGGTCGGACGGATGAGATGATGTTTGAGACACTCATCTGCGACCGTTGATGAAATTAGGGTTTTTAAAGAGGTGCGCAAGCATCACTCTTCAGCTTGGTCGAAACCAAGCATGGGAAGGATTTTGGAGAAGACCGACCATACATGCGTGTTGACGGCATGATGGTGTAGGCGCCAGTATTCCGTTCCCTCATGAAAGCGCGATCTGGGCCACTCAATTTGACCCAGGTAAAGAGGAGCGGTCGAGATCGGTTTGCGGCGAAATCCCTTGCCGCAAAGGAGTTGGAAACCGGCGTGATTTCCCTAGTTTGGGCACGCGTTTGAAGCGACCAACATTGGTTGGTTTTGGTCGATCACACTACCGTGTAGGTGGTAGGTTGGTGTTCACACCTATACTTGATTATCCCATGAAAACGTGATCTAAGCCATTCAAATCATCCGGTGAAGTTGAGCGGTCGAGATCGGTTTAGGATTTGGGAGGTGTAACCGCACGAGTTTGGGCGTGCGTTTTGGGTTGGCCGGGAATGATGAGCCTTGGCCGACCGCGTGAGGAGGTAGATGGGTCCACGGTGGTCATGCTGGTATAACCGGACCTGCTTAATCTAATCTGTGACCCTCCATTCGTGCCGGGAGAAGATGGACGCGCGTGATGGCTTGAACCCTAATTTTGGCTTTCAAAGCCGCGCGACCATGCTCTTTTGGGCGGACGGTTTTGTTGTAACCAACCACGGTTGGCTTTGACCGATTGGCCAAGTGTGTAGGCGGTCATATGGTGATTGTGTCGACATGCTCCGGGCCCTTTGAGTCTACATCTACACCCTCCATCTATACCGCGAAGATGGATGGTTGAGACTGTTTTGCGGCACATGTAATATGCCGCAAACCCTAATTTAGGGTTTTCCGTCCATAATGCTTGGTATGGACGGTTTCTTGGCAAGCAAAGGCCAATGGTCGACCATGCGAATCGGCCGTGTGTATTCCATACCCGGCTTGGGGTGATGGAATTGATCTGGGTCGTCCAATCATGCTTGTGGAGTTGGATGATGCGATTAGATCATATCCTCAAGCTAAGGCCGTGTGTATTCCATACCATGCTTAGGGTGATGGAATTGATCCGTGGTCACCCAATCATGCTTATGGAGTTGGATGACGCAATCGAGATCATATCCGGAGACTGATACAGTCAAGTCCGGATGCTCAATCGGGCTAATATAACACACAGAGAGGGGCTCAATCGGGCTAATATAACACACCGAGAGGGGCTCGGGCTAATATAACACACCGAGCATCAGCCTGTACGGGTATTTCGTACATGGTTTCATTATAGTGCTTGGAGGTTCGTGTTACTCTATATATGAGTAACACTCAGTCTCATGCCACACTGATAATGATTCATTATAGTGCTTGGAGGTTCATGTTATTCTATAAGAGTAACACTCAGTCGTCATGCCACAATCGATAATGAGTACGAAATACAAGGTGATATGAAATTCACAAGAAGGGATTGTTGCTACATGATCCATTCTTGGTGAATTAAGTGAGGGAATATCCAACACTTATAAATGGCTTTATCTTTTACAAGATGTCAGCGCATGATTTTTCTGGTTTTTTTTACAAATTTAACCTTGAACTAAAATCCACCATCAACATTAAGTCCCCTGCCTAGCACACAATGGTTACACTATTGTGTGGTAGGCATGAGATGGTGACATACATATGTGAGAAAGACAGGATAAAAGGAGTTTACCCGGGAGAGTGCCGGCCGACCGCTAATTTCCCACGCCGTCACGCTCGTATGGGATCCTTTGGTGGAGCCGGTTTCCTTCTTTGGGTATTTGAATCAAAAGAGGAAACCAAATAAGGGAGGAATCCTTCTTCTACTGGGATTCTTCTAATTTTTGTTTATAAAAAAGACAAGATCCTTCTCCTTTTTCTCACGAGTTTTTTTTTTTTTTTTTTTATTGTCGAAGCAGCTCCCGGGTCTTCACTGCCGTCGTCGGTTGCTGCCGCTGTTGCCGCCGGAGCTACTACCGTGCGCCGTTGCTGGAACTGCTACTGTGCGCCGCCCGAGGTAAGTTCCGCTCCTTCTTTTTTTTTTTTTTTAGAAAGTAAAACCCTAGTTTGTTAGGTAAACACTTTTGTAAGACATGTGCATGCTTAGCTTTTTCCGCCATCTAGCTTGAATCCCGTAGACACAATTCCCATGATTAAAGAAAATTGTGTTGTGATGTATGCGGATGAATGCGGGCCCGCCGTGTATGCTTAGAACGTGGGTCTTATTCACATATGCTTGACTGAAATTTGAAACTTATACCGACTTGAAAGTTATCTTTGGAGAACTTGAAATTTGTACCAGATCGAAACTTGCACTTAGGTCTTGAAATCAATGCCGACTGACTTGAAAGTTATACTTAGGAGAACTTGAAATTTGTACCAGGACCAAAACTTGTATGATGTTTGGACCGGCCATTGTGTGAGTTGTGTCTTGCCGTGTGTGACTACACTTCTCATATGCTTTTATACAAGTTCTAACTTCTGTCTTTTATTTCATTGCGGTAGAAAAGAACTTCTGTCGATATGTCTTCTGAAGATAATGTTGGTGCCAAGTCAGGAGGTGTTGAAAGCTTCAAAGATATGCCGAACATTGATGATGAGTTGTTCACCGCGCCTTTTCAACTATAGGGAAATATCTGTCCCACAAGATAACTCTTCTCCTATCGACTTTTAGGTTTTTCATGCTCCGCTGGGCCCTTATGAAGGATGGATGAGACGTATGTTGAGCAATGAGTACATCAAAGATAACTTGACCGGAGCGACAGATTATTGATGCAGCTTGAGTGTTGAGACGTATCGAGAGGATGTTAAAGTGGTTTCTGATGCGACCGTTGAGGTGGGTCCTGGAGAGAGTGTTGAAGAAGGATTCTGAAGCGAACGTGGGTCTCGGAGAGAGCGTTGCGGCGGCTCTTGAATAGACCATTGAAGCAGCTTCTGCGGAGGGAGCGTTGAAGTGGCTTCCTCTTCGGTTCGATTACCCTTGCGAATCCATGATTCTTGACTGACCATCTTTCTCATGTTGAAGAAGTCCTTGGTGACGGTGAAGGAACTTCATGCCGAGCCTCGATCCCCAAGCGTGGTTTACATGGTTTGTCCGTAGTGGTTGTTGTCGAGCCGGGTATGGAATACCTTGGACGTTGTTTCATCATTGTGGGATTCGTGCACGTGGTACTGGAGTTGGAGTTGAGACGGCTCCCCTTGGCATCCATCCCCACTGCAGGCTCGGACCATATGGCTATTGTGGTGACTTCTTCCGAAAGGCCTCCTGCAATCGACAAGACTCCCAAAGGTCGCCGAATTGCCGGTGATGCAGCCTGGGGCTTTGTTCGATCCTCCTTTTACTGTCCCTTATCCAGGTCATGTGTTGGTTGGTGGATTCAGTGTGCCGGTTCAGTTTGAAAAGTTGTACACGGCAATCTGGAAGAAACACGGCCATATTGCTACCACCACGAAGCTCAAGAGTCGTCTTGCATTGGTCAACCGCGTCCAAGAAGCTTTAGTTTCTATCCAGGGGATGAGCGCTGCGACTGGTGGAACAGTTTCCGAAGAGGTGATTGAAGATTGGAGGTGCCATCTGGAAGTGTTTGCGCAGTACAGCTTCAATGCTCCCTGGTTCTCCAAAGGGTTCTCCAAAGGGTTCTCCGAGATTCAGGAGCTCCAGAAACTACATGATGAAGTCCCTTCCGCGGACTGTGTTGCTCGTCAGGAAGAAGAGGTTGAGAGGTTGTCTAAAGAACTGGAGCTGAAACAGGCTGTACTCCAAAGGATGAAAGCCTCTCTTGCCCGAGAAGGACGAGTTCTTTGTTGAAGGACTTCCCTTGAAAGATTGTAGCTACCGACTTGTTTTTCCTTTTAGATGTTTTTGAGTGATAGTGAGGATTTTCTTCTGACTTCCGGTTTTGAATAGGTAATTGAATTGGCTTATTTTGAGATAGTTTTGTGAACAAACTTTTTGAAAGAGATTATGTTAAATGAGGTTTGCATCTTGGTCATGAATGATTGCACATATATGAAGTTGCAAATGTTATGTAAAAGGGAGGTACGAATGGAAACAAACATGGCGTTTGATCACCGAGCCTCTTTCTCTCACGTGCGGGATGCTAAGTCCCCAGTGAATTCTAAACTATCTTTCTTGTAAAGTTGTTGAGTAAAACTTACTTGCCTTTTGAAGCCTCACCATATCAGACCGGAGTAGCCTCTCTAAGAAAATCCTCCGCAAGCTAACTCGAACCGAGCTTCTCCTGAACAATGCGCTTCAAAGCATTGCATTCACTGGTGGGGTGATGAAGGAACCGATGGTAATGACGAGTACCTCGGATCCATTACTTGTTGATCGGTAGGTGGGCGCCCGTCACGGGGTAGCTTCAACTCTCCATTTCGCACCCACGTCTCTAGTAGCTCCAGGATCTTCTTCACCGGGAAGGGGAAATGTAAGTACCTTGAGTCTAGCTTTTCTGCGTTAGCGGGCGTTGCAATGTCTCTCCGTGGCCTTGATGTGGAATAGGAGATGAAGTTGTAAGACTTGCGGATGTCATCATATCTGTGGATCGCTTGCCTAGGCAGAGTGATGTGGAAGGTGTCGTAATGTCACTGCCGAGTGATCGAATTGAACGTTCCCATCCTCTGTACTCACGCGTTCCTTGATTGATCTCTCCTTCCTCAAGCATTTCTTCACTCAGTTGAAAGGTTGATGCGGATCGAACAGTCTTAGGGGCTTCAATTGAGGGTTTTGAGATATAAATCTTCTAACACGGTTCCATAGGCTGCAGGCTCCCTTTCTTTATCTGGCAGACATTGTAGTGCTCCGGACAAGTCTCTTCTCCCGTGGAGTCGTCTCGGATTCTCATCGTCGACTGGACCCTGCTGTTCATCTTTCCTGAGTCCCCTGCGATTACGCGCTCTTTTTGTTTTTCCCCTGGTAAAGGTGTGATCCCTGGCTAAGGATTCACCGTTTCTTGCGGAGTGGATGCATCCTTCTTGTAATTGTGCTGCTATGTTATTCAAAAGGCGAAATGTCTCGCTCTGCCTTCTGGTGATACCGGCTTGATTCGCCAAGACGTCCTCCAACGTTCCAGCTATGCTTCCCATGATATCTGAACCACCTGCGGACTCCGGGTGAAGATACATCGTGACACGAAAACCGAAGAATTGAGAATTCGATTTTTGTAACCGAGAGATCAATCTCCCACTGTGGTCGCCAATTGTTGATGGGTGAAAACTACTCCTGCAGAATTTGGTAATTTGGGGTGTGGATGAGGAATGAATCTAAACCTTCAACAAATGCACTGCGCGGTGAGTGCTTGTAGATTCGAGAGATCAATCTGTGCAAGTCCGGCCTAAACCAAGAAATGGCCGTTCCAGACTTGTTTCGGTCACAAAGTGAAGGAGATGGGGTTGATCTTAGGGAGGGAAGCGAAGAAGGTGTTGAGATTGTGAAGGTGTTGGCTTGCTATGACTTGTGACAGAAGATGGTTGAATATGACGGTATCAACACTTGGTTTTTCTGTCGACTGAACTTGTGTTGTTCTGTCTCCGTATATTCCTTGTTGTTTGAAATAGGGCGGAGAACCTATTTATACAAGTCATTGAGCCT
This sequence comes from Papaver armeniacum, assembly GCA_023531295.1. Classification (NCBI taxonomy): domain Eukaryota; kingdom Viridiplantae; phylum Streptophyta; class Magnoliopsida; order Ranunculales; family Papaveraceae; genus Papaver; species Papaver armeniacum. The sequence goes on along the minus strand of JAJJWW010014335.1, from coordinate 77,265 downwards.
CATTCACGTTTCTCGTGGGAAGTGGAGGTAGTGGAATGATGGAGTGGTGGAGTTGTGTGTCGGTAGCATACGACCGGTCTTGCCCACTTCTCCAGTTCATCTCTAACCGTCCATGACTCCCTAACACGTTCTTGTGATGGCGCGTTGCACGCTGCACGCCGTAAACCGCAGACCAATACCCGATAAGTATCCCCGATTTGTGACATGATTGATGTCTGAATGTGGATCGTGGGTCCACGAAAGATAGCATGTAATGCTGAATTAAATAAGCGTGTTATTCGAGAAAGTCGATACTTGTGCAAGTATCGTGTGTATTTTATGCGAGTCTTGCATTACGGTGTGGTAAAGTGGTGTGTAATGACTGCTCACTAACCAAATAACTCCCGACCGGTGTTGTATAACCAAGTCTGGTGAGGTCGGACGGATGAGATGATGTTTGAGACACTCATCTGCGACCGTTGATGAAATTAGGGTTTTTAAAGAGGTGCGCAAGCATCACTCTTGACTTAGTCGAAACCAAGCATGGGAAGGATTTTGGAGAAGACCGACCATACATGCGTGTTGACGGCATGATGGTGTAGGCGCCATATTCCGTTCCCTCATGAAAGCGCGATCTGGGCCACTCAATTTGACCGGTAAAGAGGAGCGGTCGAGATCGGTTTGCGGCGAAAATCCTTGCCGCAAAGGAGTTGGAAACCGGCGTGATTTCCCTAGTTTGGGCACGCGTTTCGAAGCGACCAACATTGGTTGGTTTTGGTCGATCACACTACCGTGTAGGTGGTAGGTTGGTGTTCACACCTATACTTGATTATCCCATGAAAACGTGATCTAAGCCATTCAAATCATCCGGTGAAGTTGAGCGGTCGAGATCAGTTTAGGATTTGGGAGGTGTAACCGCACGAGTTTGGGCGTGCGTTTTTGGGTTGGCCGAATGATGAGCCTTGGCCGACCGCGTGAGGAGGTAGATGGGTCCACGGTGGTCATGCTTTGGTATAACCGGACTGCTTAATCTAATCTGTGACCCTCCATTCGTGCTTAGGAGAAGATGGACGCGCGTGATGGCTTGAACCCTAATTTTGGCTTTCAAAGCCGCGCGACCATGCTCTTTTGGGCGGATTTGTTTTGTTGTAACCAACCACGGTTGGCTTTGACCGATTGGCCAAGTGTGTAGGCGGTCATATGGTGATTGTGTCGACATGCTCCGGGCCCTTTGAGTCTACATCTACACCCTCCATCTATACCTGCGAAGATGGATGGTTGAGACCGTTTTGCGGCACATGTAATATGCCGCAAACCCTAATTTAGGGTTTTCCGTCCATAATGCTTGGTATGGACGGTTTCTTGGCAAGCAAAGGCCAATGGTCGACCATGCGGGTCGGCCGTGTGTATTCCATACCTGCTTGGGGGTGATGGAATTGATCTGGGTCGTCCAATCATGCTTGTGGAGTTGGATGACTGCGATTAGATCATATCCGGCAAGCTAAGGCCGTGTGTATTCCATACCATGCTTAGGGTGATGGAATTGATCTGTGGTCACCCAATCATGCTTATGGAGTTGGATGACTGCAATCAGATCATATCCGGAGACTGATACAGTCAAGTCCGGATGCTCAATCGGGCTAATATAACACACCGAGAGGGGCTCAATCGGGCTAATATAACACACCGAGAGGGGCTCGGGCTAATATAACACACCGAGCATCGGCCTGTGCGGGGTATTTCGTACATGGTTTCATTATAGTGCTTGGAGGTTCGTGTTACTCTATATGAGTAACACTCGGTCTCATGCCACATCGATAATGATTCATTATAGTGCTTGGAGGTTCATGTTATTCTATAAGAGTAACACTCAGTCGTCATGCCACACTGATAATGAGTACAGGAAATACAAGGCTGATATGAAATTCACAAGAAGGGATTGTTGCTACATGATCCATTCTTGGTGAATTAAGTGAGGGAATATCCAACACTTATAAATGGCTTTATCTTTTACAAGATGTCAGCGCATGATTTTTCTGGGTTTTTTTTACAAATTTAACCTTGAACTAAAATCCACCATCAACAACAGGAACATGGAATTTTTAGTATGGAAATACCGGTATGGTTTTATAGAACAATTTTTGTGCCAGTACCAGTGACCGACATAGAATTGACATAATATTTCATGCCGGAACTTGTACCGGCATCCTAGTAACCTTTTCCATGCCGACAAGTCTCGTAATATAACTTGCAAATATAACAATTCACTACAAATTTAAATTTAAACATGTTCAAGCTAACAAAAACAAACTAGATCGTGCTTAAATGTTCATAACCCCCGAGTCATATACCAAAAGCATACCAAACTACTAAAGAGTAAACCATGAATTTCAAACGAGAACAAGTTAGAAATTGATCAAGACGTAACAACCACCATCCTAATGAAAGAAACACAACTGAAGAGCTAATCACTCGGTCCTTTGCTTCTTTTGGGCCACTCTTTTCCTCGTTTCCCCGAACAAATCTCTTGCACTACTGTCGGTTTCTTCAATTTTATCAAGCTTTTCCACGACTTCCTTCATCTCTTCAAGGGATAGCACCTCTCCTCCCGAGTACTTGCAACCTAACATCTTCTTCACCTTTCCAAGACGACGCCGCTAGTTTCATACATACAACACATAATTAGTATATATATGTTAATATAAAATTATGTGTACATTAAACGAGAAAGCAATTAACAATACTTACCAGCAATCCAACAGTCTTATTAAGTTGGCTCGTCGTAGGTGGTGCCGCTATAGGAGTTGGAACGGGAGGGTTTTTCGGGGGTGGAACTTGGACATCTTCAGGCCGCACAACAAGTGGATGTGACCATTCCAAATAATCACGAATGTAGGATGGGTCAGCTTTATCATCGTTGTTCGCAACCTCCCAATTAGTAATATCTACCAAACGACATGGTTCCCTATCCCTCCAGTGTGTTGCTTCGGGAGTTGGATCATACTCTACCCTCAACCTTGTGGAACTTGACATGCAACGAGAATAATCAAGAAGGTACCTTTCAGTGGAGGCTGTCATGAAACTAGGTAATTGCTTGTATCCAATTTGCCGCATCACACGTCGCGGATCAGCCATAACGTATCCCTTTGGGTGGAACAAAGGACCTTGGTATAATGCAACGTTATAAAATCAAGTGTATTGACGGTTATCTCTAGCCTCCTTGTAGGGGTCGAACACAACATCCTTGGTAGTCATCGCGTCAAGTGCCAATCTCATTTCTATCAGTCGACCATTGTTACCAGTCTTCGGATGGGCGTTGAACTCGTATTTCTTTGCTCTAGGCTCCTGGGGGTCAACAGCGAGATTAAACTTCAAGAAGGGGTGGTCCTTGAACAATGTTGGGAAATTTTCATAAGCCCACACCTATACACATTTGAAATGATACATATAAAAGTCAGTAAATTTTGTTTCTAAGTACATAATAAGGATACACGTGAACAATATAAATAAGAACATAAGTTTAAAAACATAAGTACCCGGAGTAGAGTGAAATTGCCAACGAATTGGTTTGTAACCGCCTTAGAGGCCCTTCGCATCTCCGCCATCAAATGTGCCATTGCCACGGTGCCCCATGAATAGGTAAAGACCTCGTCTAACAGATCCAAGTCTTGAAGGAAGTTTGCACTAACCTGTTGCTACTAGTGTCAGGGAATACCCGAGTGCCCAAGATGTATAACAGGTACGCAGCGGCTGTATAAAGAATCTGGGCGGGTTCCCATCCATCCTGCACACTTCTTTTCTTTGTGTTTTCAAACTTCTTCTTAAGCAGGGTCAGTTTGAATGTCTTTGTCTGACTAACCTTAGATACATAGAAGCTTTCCACAGACTCTTTGTAGTCCCAACCAAACAACTTGTGAGTAAGCTCGTGCAACTTCGTCCATTCTAGCTCAAGGTCACCTCGTTCTGCAATTGATTTGCCGGTAATATCCAAGCCTAGAATGTTCTGAGCATCATCCGGGATCAAGGTCATCTCTCCAAACGGGAAGTGCATGGTATCCATTTCACCATGATACCTTTCGACGAAGCAATTGACTGTGACAATATTTGGCTTCACATAATTTTCAACCAAAGGATATAGACCAGATTCCTTTACTATTGTTTGGACATCATCATGCTCTAGAGACAAATCCCAATCAGCCGCGGCTTGGTTTCGGCAAACACGCACAGCCTTCTTATGATCCTACAATTAAGAGATAATACGATTAAGAGATCTTAAGAGATTTTGCATAAGTACAGTACATATGCACGAGATAGAAATTCTTACATAGGTCATATATAGTACGAGCCCATGAGTGCTTGTATCCAAATAGAACCCGATCATCAAAAGAAGTCTATTCCAAATTTTACCACGTTCGAGGTCGGGTATCATGTCATCAACATGAGGAAGGTGCGAACCTTTAACTTTTACTTTGCCTTTGCCTTTTGCCTTGGCTTGTGTGAGTTGTTGACTTGGACCACCTTTGTCAACTACTCCTTGGCTTTGGTTTGCTAATTGAGTTTGATCAATCTCATTGTATTCCTTCTCACTTTCCTCTTCATCTTGCTCATCTTCCACCTCAACAGCTGCAGTAGGTTCACGGATTGCAAGAATACTACGATCACGACCACTATCCCAAATATCCCCTCTTGTCTCAAAACCCAAACGCTTTTTGTTATTCCCTCGAGGAGGCAGAGACTGAGGAGTATCAAGACCATCCTTCCTTTTTTTCCTAGGCGCAGCAGCTTTAGCTTTTCCTTTGTTAGCCTCCTTTGCTTTGGCTTCCTTTGCTTTGGCTTCCTTTGCTTTAGATCTAATTCAAAAGAAGCACTAACTTTCACTTCTAATACCGGCATACAATAACAAAGAGCAGACCATACAAGTATAATAATCTTCCATGCCAGGTTAAAGTGCCGGCATACAAAAATAAATATCGAAGATGCCGGTATAGTATATGAATGTTTCTGGATAACTAAACACCACTATCGGCTTTTAAGTATAATGGACATCCATGCCGGAATACAATACCGGCTTACATAAATAAATGTAGAATATGCCGGTACAACCTGGGAAATTCCTGGAAACTTAACACGACTACCGGCATATCCGCATAACAACATTTAATGCCGGATTAAAGTACCGGCATGAAAAATAAAATGTCGAAGATGCCGGAAGCAATACTAAAGTTCCTGGATACCAAAATTAGAGTTCCGGCATTCATTCTAAAATACAGTTTACGCCGGTACAACTACTTAAATCCAATTGTTTTCTGTGTACCGGCGTGGTCTTCAACCTAGATTGAGTGCCGGTATCTATTTACGGCGTGGTATTCATCCTAGATCGCATTCCGGTTTCAATACCGGTGCGGTATTCATACTAAATTGAATGCCGGAATTACAGAACCTCAAAATTTGCAGTTAGGGTTTCGCGATTTTGACCTAAACCCATAGCTACAAATCAAGTGAAACACTAATTAAATAGTTCAAAATGACTAACCTTCTCACAGAAGCCATCTTTGTTGCTAATAGTTCATCGTCCGATAACTCTGCTTCTTTGTATTCTTCCTCTTGAGCAATCAAACCAAGTCTTTTTTTCAATTTCTGTTGAACAATTGTTCTTGGGTTCGATTGACTTGGGATCGATTGGGAAGTTGTTTTCTTCCGTGGAGGCATGGTTATGATTCGGGTAGGTTAATCGACGAAGAAATTTTTGATTTAACGATTAATCGTCGATGAAGAACGATGGTGTGAATGATTAAGAAGATGAAGAAAAAAAAACGAAACCTAACACTAACTGAGAATGCCGGAACTCAAAATGGGGGATATTTGATTTGGTTTTTGATTTTATGTTTTAGTTGAAAGGGTATAACAGTCTTTTCATAATGTTTTTTATTAATCTAAGGGTGTTTTAGTATTTTCGCACCCAAAAAACACCCTTATCAGACACCTTTGTTTGGAGGAAGTCATTCATATCCCCCAATTAGTTTTGATATCCCCCAATTGCGCGTTCCTTTTAAAAGCTCCTCCTCCCCAGCTTTTAAAAATTGAGGGATTTGGGAAGTGCTTTGGATAAAAAGCACTTTAGTTTTTTTTTAACCAAACACCAACTTCAAAATTTATTGACATATATAGATTTTAAAAGTGCTTTTGAAAAAAAAATAAGCATTACCAAACTCAGCCTTAAACAATGATTCTCTACAGACCGCCCTTTTGAACAAGGGAAAAACCGCTCACACACAAGATTTGCAGGCCCCACCAACACAAAAGCAAACAGGGGTCCATGTTTTGTTTTGTGTGAGGGAGCGGTTTTGCCCTTGTTAAAGAGGGCGGTTCAAATAGACTTTTTAAAATGTAAAATCCGAAGTGATATACTCCCCCAAAATTTTCATGATTTACAAAGGGGTATACCAGTTTTGGCGGGAGGCGATACCAATTGAACGATCCAATGTCCAGGATCTGTTAAATTTATCTGTATTATGTGTAATGGTATCACTCCCGCCAAAACCAGTACCCTCTTTATAAAATGTGCAAATTTTCTCTCGATTTTCATCCCGAGAGGGGAATGGACGGCTCTTGTCGCGTTCTTAGTATTGGGATGGTGAATGAAGTAAAATGGGTCCCAGCTATATATCAGAGTCGGGATTTTTTGTCGGGATATTTTTTCGGTCAAAGTAGCATTTTCCATTTAAAAGGCAACACAGAGACCCACCCACCACCACCTGTTGTCCAAAAGTTTAGATAAAAGAAAGTTAAATTGTTGGCGCACAGTCATTTTAAAAGGAGTATTTCCACAACCTGCCTAGTCTGCGGCATAGTACTTAAAGATAAAATTTTAATTTTAATTTCACACAACCCCTTATCCAATTATTTTCTTTCTACTTATTTTATCCCTAATTAATTAGTGTTAATTAGTCATTCTAAGTGTTAATTAACTGTGTTTAGAGATTAATCGATCTTCAAAACATCAAATAACTGAAAGATTTTGATTCTTTTTCGAAAACACTAACCAGAATAGGTTTATGTTCATGCACTAGTAAGCCGATTCTGGATTGGTATTTTCGTATTAAAGAAGAACATCAAGAATCGGTTAAAGTATGCATAGATAAAATCTGACTCTCATAATCGGATTTTTTGGCGTCATATAAAAACCGATTGTTTCATTTTCGTAAGAAGAAAATATTTCATTCATTTCAAATCTACTCCTAGTGGAAGAGTTATAGTCCCGTGAGGGTTTACATAGAGATCTACCCAAAAATGTACACAAAAATTCCTAAAACTATCAATCTTCGTCCGATGATCCGAGTCCGATTCACCCACCGTAAAGTCTGGGTCGTACTGCGAAATTTCGGATACCATGAAGTGATAACTTTCATCAAATGTGAATGCTTTCTCCTTTTCCTCCAAGTAGCGCGCTTTCATGGCTTTGTGCTGCAAAAACAAGACACAAACTTACTTTATTAGTTACAAATTGATGAAAGTAGATTGTGTAGAATAAACCATAAAAATACTTACAAATCGTTGAAGGGACATGCTAAAGTGTCTAGCGTTCAAAATCCGTTGTTGGATAGCTATAAAATCAACTATCGCATCTAGGATGACTTGGTGCCGATTTGTTGAAGACTTCTTCTCTTCGGGTTCCCACAATCTTGTCTAAATTTTTTATATATCTTCGCCCAAAAGGTCTCGAACGAGGAGTGATCTACTTGAGTTTCGGTGTAACATGCTTTGGTGATTTCCAAATCTTTCGCGGAGTCAAACGATGTCATTTCTTGTATGTAGAGGTATAAAATGAGCAGTTGTGGAGTATATGGAGTGAGAGGGAATATAATGAACATTTTTGAGGAAAATTAGGTCCAAGGATGAGGTCTCTATATATAGAGAAAGACCCCAACGACTAGTTGAAAATACCGGGGTACCAAAATACAGCACCAACTTTTTCGTAGACAATCTGTATGGACAAACTCAACAGAACTTCGAGAGCTAAACTCAATCAAGGAATAGTGTCTAGAGTTATATCTTTCTCTCTTGCAATTAGAATGTTTACAGAATCAAATCGTGAACCTAATCACAAAGAGATTACTTGGACGGTACCAAAGACCAATGTCCAAGAATCAATCAAATCGTATCCAACAAACTAGGTCGGGCGTATGTTGTATCCTTACAACAACTAACACGCAGAAGGGACAGAATTGGTGAAGATTCACCTCTTAAATCAAAGATTCAAGACAAAATCTGTGCACAGAGGCGCAGCCACAAGAGTTTCATTAAAAAAAAAAAATCAGATAATGAAGAGATTGACTCTTCTTACAACTTTAATGACGAATCATTAAACCCTAATATAACTCAATCTGTGACTGACGCATGGAGATTAATCAACGGTAATACAATTAACCAATTACTAACCTAGATAACTTACTGGGGCACTCAGCTAACTAAGATAAAAGCAAACTACAGGGTAGCCCTTTACAGAAGGGATACCACATTTCCTACCCCTTAAAATGTCCTTGTCCTCAAGGACAAATCTAGGATAGTGTGACTGAATATTTGTGATGTCCTCCCAAGTAGCATCATCTGGTGAGGAGTTAGTCCATTGGATGAGTACTTGGCGCACTAGTCTATTGCCTCTGAGGATAGACCTTGTCTTCAACACCTTCTCTGGAAGCATTATAATCTCACCATCAAGGTCAAAAATAGGTAGAGGGTAAGGAGTGTGTTGCATACCAATATGTTTCTTCAGTCGAGAGACATGGAACACTAGGTGTATCCTGGAGTGAGATGGTAGCTGAAGTTTTTAGGTCATTGCACCAATCTTTTGCAGAACTTTGAAGGGTCCATAGTATTTAGCTGACATCTTGAAGTTCTTTCTCAAGGATAGTGATGCTTGCATGTAAGGTTGCATCTTGAGATAGACCAAATCCCCCTCTGTAAATGATCTGTCAACTTTTGTGGAATCAACATAAAGTTTCATTATATCTTGACCTTGTTGTAGAGATTCTTTGATAATGTCAAGTATAGAGTCCCTTGTTTTAAAGTAAGTCTCAACAACATCTACAGAAGTAGTGGTAGTGGATGAAAAAGCTAAACGTGGAGGTAAATAGCCATACAATGCCTGGAAGGGAGACATCTTTAATCCTCTGTGAAGGCTGATGTTGTACCACCATTCTTCCAGTGATAACCAATTGCTCCAACTGCTTGGTTTGTGACCTGTGATACATCTCAAATAGTTTTCCAAGCATGCATTCACCCTCTCAGTTTGTCCATCTGTTTGAGGGTGGTATGCAGTGCTTAAATTTAAGCTAGTACATACCCAGTGTTTTGAATAAATCATCCCAAAAGGTACTTGTAAATATCTTGTCTCTGTCAGACACTATAGATGCAGGAAGACCATGTAATTTGAATACCTGATTAAGAAAAACTTGTGTTATAGAGGAAGCTGTAAATGGATGTTGCAGAGCAATAAAGTGTGCATACTTAGTGAGTCTGTATACAATGACTAACATTCTTCCTGTTGCTGAGAGGCAGACCCTCAATGAAATCCATTGTAATATGTTGTCATGCATGATCGGGGATAGGTAGAGGTCGGATCAGGACAACAACAGTTGTGTGATCACTTTTGTTTTTCTGACAAGTGTCACATTGAGACACAAAAAGCAAAACATCTTTTTTCAGTCCTTGCCAATAGAAATGGCTTTTGGCTCTTGCATAAGTAGCTTGAATGCCAGAATTTCCTTCCACAATATAAGTATGTAGAGAATGCAAGAGAGTTTGTCTTATACCATTTCCAGTTTCAATGTATAGTTTGGTTTTGTATCTTAAGATTCCCTCCTTGTACGTGAAATGCTCAATACTTGAAGCACTCAACAAAAGTTTAGAAATAATATTGTGTGCTTTGTCATCATTAGTATAACTAGAGATTACCACTTGAGCCCAATATGGTGTAGAAGCAGCTAACAAGTTGCAAGTGGCTGAAGTATGTGATCTTGTAGAAAGTGCATCAGCTACAATATTCTCAGCTCCTTTCTTGTATTTGATATCATAATCAAATCCTAGAAGCTTGATCAACCACTTTTGTTGTAGTGCAGTGGTAATTCTTTTCTCCAAGAGGTATTTAATACTTTGATGGTCAGTTTGAATTGTGAATTTAGCCCCCTGTAAGTAATGTCTCCATCTTTGTACTGCCATGACATTGGCCAGAAACTCCTTCTCATAAGTAGATAATGCTCTAGCTCTTGGGCGCAGTGGCCTGCTAAAGTAAGCAATGGGCTTACCATCCCGAAGTAAGACAACTCCAATACACAGGTCACATGCATCACTCTCAACCACAAATGGTTTAGTGAAATCTGGCAAAGCTAAGATGGGTGATGGTTATTTTCAATGATGTTGTAGTAAGAAAGGTTGTCGTTCACTCAGACTTGTTGAGAATTTGTTTTAAAACTAAATAACGAAAATAAAGAGGATATGTACACAAAATATTCTCATAGGATGAAGAGGCATTGAGACGCAGGATTTCACTACTTTTCTTATTCTTGTGGTTCAATCATTAACTCTAGACAATATAGCTCAAACAAAAGAAGTTGTGACTCTAATTCTTTGCCAAAAATAGATTTCATAAAACATTATTTGTAAGTCGTAAGCATGACGCATCAAAAGTAATTTAAACTAAGCATGCGACATCAGACAAAATAATAAATAATTAATAGAAATCATAAAACAATTAAATCTATGCAAAAAGTCATATAATTAATTAATTCATTTACCACAATCATGAAAAGTTGCTTCCTCCATTGTCCCAGTGATGGGTTCTAGCTCCGCATATTGGAAACACACTCAGAATAAATTTTCATTGCTCAAAAGTGTTTACAAGAGGTGAAAATGGAATAAATATTGAAAACCGGGTGTTTGCAACGTTTATAATTGTTGCAAAACACTGTTACAAAGAACGATAATAATGAACTGTTGCTTGTTGCTGTAGCTCTAGGACCCACGATTAGCGATCGTTTATCTTTGTAGCATGAACAAGCTGTCTCTGTGCGTCTTATGTTCTTCGTGTTCTTCCCAAAGAGCAAAGAGAAAAGTATTCTCGCAACTCTCGATTCTCACTCTGTTGTTGCTTTAAACTATCCCCAAGCTCTCCATACTCCTATATGCTATCTCAGCAACTATTTATAACCCAACAGCACCGAAATATCTCGCCATAACTTCATATAATTCTTCATTACTCGGCATTATTCTTCACGACCTATTTTAGGAAATAATCTAGATTTTTGACTTTTCCACGCGTTCCAAAGCTGCCAGATTGCCATATTTAACTCCTTCACACTCCAGATAGTTGTTAGGGTCTTCCAGATACGTGCAGATCCCTCCGTTGCTCGTGCAATCTCGTGAATATCTCCCCCGGTGTATGTGTTTCCCTGTTTTCGTCTCGCAGAAATTCCAGCCAAACTGGATCGAAACCAACACCTCTACCATCCATGTCTGGCCCATAGAAAAGTACCCAATCAATTCCATCCCTTTAGTCTCACCGAAACATGCTTAAATTGTCAACCCAAAATCTGCCAGGCGAGAACTTGTTTTTCCCGCCACTTCTCAAAATTCAAATAAAGAAGATGGGTGCTAAAGATGAATTTGGGCTACACATAGCCATGGGTGCCCCTTAGCCAAATATGGGGTCCGTATAGCAAATGTCCTCCATGGGTCCAAAAAGCACTTTTCGAGCAACTTTTTCCGCATAAGTGTAATTCTCCAATAACACCTAAACAAACATTAAAACACCAAAATTAGTACAAAAATCGAGACTAACAATAGAGACACTGAGGAAAAATCAGACACAAAAATGTGTCTATCAAATACCCCCAAACTTATTATTTGCTAGTCCCGAGCAAATCTAATCTAAAAAATAAAATTACTACACTTAGCACGTGCAGCAAGCCGTTAAACCGCTAGTGGCCATAGTGGCGGAGTGTTGTCTCCGGAGGGTTTACCAGAGGTGTACCCACAAAACCTTTACTCCAGACCCTAGCTATCTACGTAGAACCTTGGACGGCACTAAAGAATCTTCTTGGTTGGCATACTCTCATTGACTACATGAGGAAGAACCCTGATACGAAATTCCAATTGTTGTACACGAGTTTGCACTCAAGCATACTAAAATTCATATAAAGTGACAGATCTCTACTCGGATAGTTTCTGGATATCATAAACCGGAGTCAACCAATCACATGGATAGATTAAGAAGATGGATGTAGAGAAAAACGTAGATGATGTTGACTAAGGTGAACCTATCCTAATGGACTGAGATACTGGTATGGACTAATATCAACACACTGGCATATACAAGGGAACCAGTGGTCGATAATCCTAACTCTAGGTCAACTCAGCTGGCATATACAAGGGTACCAGTGGTCGACTTTATTGTATTTATTCCGGTTGGTCTGGTGGTATGGTTTTTTTTTTTTTTTTTTTTTTTTTTTTCATGGTATCTCAATCACTCTATTTCACCCTAGCAATGGTAAAAAGAAAAAAAAGAAGTGATCAGGATTCTTTCGATGTTTCCATCACGGGATATGGCGAAACTACCATGTTTTTTTTAATTCTATCACCTGAGCTCTGTGCTTTTATGAATAGAATCTTTAGATGTTTCCATCTAATCAGATTGGTTCCTCAACTCCTATAACCAAGATGCTTCCATCCACTTAGATTGGTTAGTTCCATCCTTAATAAACATAAATTTCTAGGCTCTGGAGTTTATTTATTGCAACTAAAAAGTTTCTCCCATACCCCCAAACTTAAATCTAACATTGTCCTTAATGTTCTAAAGATGAAATTAAAAGCATGAACAATGAGAAATTGTTACCACTTGAAGAAAAGAGTTAAGGAAAAATATTACCGTGTTGCAAGAGCATGGGTTACCTCCCAAGAAGTGCTAAGTTTAAAGTCTTGACCAGGACATTGGAAAGGATTAGTCACCTCGAAGAATCATATAGCAACAGCCGGAATAACTGCGGGTCATCTGGATCAAAAAGTGCTAACCACAAGAAGAGGAGACTGCAATAGACCAGGAAGATATCCAACACACCCTTATCTATTTTTTTGTTTAAGACAACTACATCTAGTTGTGGTTCGGGTTCAGGCTCTATAAAAGGGTCTAGATAAAAAGTTTTCATCGGCTATATTTCCTCAAAGGAAGGATCACAAGATCGGGTTCTAGAGTCTAGAAATACTCAACTAAGAACTTAGAAGCACATAAAAATAACTGAATAATGGGGATCCTCTAAGTCAATCAGATTTGACTCACACGGTTGACCACAATGGTGGTCATTCTTAAGCAAATGTGTCGACCCTAATATCCTAAAGTAATTAGGTTTAGTCTCAAAACTTAATAATTGACACATCTGAAACTTGTACGTTCCCACAATTGGAAGGAAGGTTTTTGGTGGGAAAACAAAGTCAATCGTGGTATCATAGCTTTGGGTTAACCACATCAACCAGAGGATGGGTTTCTAACAACCGAACTTCTTTATGGAAACAACTAGGTTCAAGAAAAAGTGTATGAAGATAATCTTGTAAAATGGTTGAGGCACGGATGTCCAGTCCTAAGTGAGGGGACTTTCTGAGAGTTAAAGGTAAGGCACTAAGAGAGTGACAATCACCCCTAAACTTAGAGTTTTCAGTGTCTCTAGATAGACTAGTCACAATTTCCCTAATTTCTAGAACATCAGAATCCTGAAAATGGTCAATTGATTCTTCTAAGTTATTATCAGGTAATGCATCCTTACTCATCTCTACGAGTTTATCGTCTTCTAAGACTAGTGTTTCTAAATCACTAGACTCTAAAACAAGATTCTCGGGGTAAACTCTTTCCTCTAAACCATCATCACAATCATATAAAGGATTATCAGCGAAAGTTTCTAGTAAAGGCTCGTTAACTAAGGTGTTAATCATAGTTACTTCCTCCGATTCACTTATAGACACATCAAATAATGGATTATCCAACATATTGCAAGCTAAAGGATCATGAACTACATCGTCTAAAATGGTGGCATCTCTAGTCAAATCCGCGTCCTTTCGAATAGGTGAATAATCATTAAAATTATTGGGATTTGAACCAGAAATAGTACTATTATTATAAAGTTCAATCGGAGTAACAAATTCCTAATCACTATGCCTACATATTTTAAATTCTTCATCAACACTATCCTCATCATAATCATAACATGGAAATGGTTGAACCTCATCTAAACAAGTAGTGTTACCATTTCTAACCTCGTCATCTTGATTATTGAAATAAATATCCTCATTTTCATGGGTATTATTGGAAACACTGTATTGGAAATTAAGATTATTTTGAGCAAGTTTTTCGACAATCCTATTTGTACTTTCAGTAATATTCTTAAGAGTCTCTTCTAAAGACATCCTAGTTGACTGCTCTGGGGACTCATCTGGAATATTTAAGGTTTCCTTCACAAATAAGGAATGACTCTTGAAAGCCTCTTCTAGATAAATAGAGGGATTGTTTTGCTCATATGATGGTGAGTATGCGAATAGTAATTGGGCTCACCATGGTATGAACCATAACCTTGAAAAGGTGGATGCTCCCAACCACTATTCACACTATGGTCATAAAAAGAGTGATGTCCATATTGTTCGATTGGATATTCATATTCATTGTGATGGCTATTATAATACCGGTTTGACATCCTAAATGCAAGGGAATTCTACACAAGCACAAACAAGGCTGACTCGACCACAACAAACCTACTGATTTCTAGCAAACACAAAGCATGATGGCTCCACTTAGATTGTTTCTAGACCAGCTTCTAATCCTTCGAAAGGGAATTCGTTACAATTTAAGAAAACCCCTCTGGAATCAATCCGAGTCAAAGTAAGTTGAATAGAGGCGGGGGAAGCTACGTGGAGATTTGATACCCAAGGCCTCACCGCATTACAAGGCGGCGCAGTCACGCATTCAACTCACATAAACCATCATGAACTTCGAAGTATGCTTAAAAGAGTAACCAATATTTTTTCGAATGACTTTCCTATTAAGCCCGTTACCCTATCAGTCTCGTTCTAGTCAAAATTTTAAGGCTTAGGTTCGCGTAGGTTACGTGTTCCTAAGGCGGGCAAGAAGGAAACGGTGATGAAATTCGAGTCCTTATATTGATATGGCCAGGCCTTGCCTTTACTAGAAAATTAAATCTGATTTCAGGTCCTCAACATATATCCATACAAAATCATCCAGTGAACCCGCTGACAGGGGATTCGCGGGTGTTTAGAATTCTTACCTCCCGTTCCAGACGGGGGATGAACCATTGAGGTCGACTCGGGCCATAACTCCTATGTCATGTACGAACCCAAGGGGCCAAGACTGTATCATAACTGTCATCCTTCCCTGTGCAGTTTATATTTAAACCAACCCTTCTTTAGGGTTTTAAAAATAAAGTCCAATGTTCAATGTCCCAAAGAAAGAATAAAATGTCCAAAAATAAAATATTACAAAAATAAAAACCTTAATTACAGTTTCTAAAAAAATTAAAAATAAAATAATATACAAAATCTTCTTCTTCACTCCTTTTGGATTTCTCTTTCTTTCCTTCTTTGGCTTCGCTTTTGTTTTCAGCGCTTTCTACCTTTTTCTTTAGCTCAATTCCAAATATGAAAACAAACAAGAAATACCAAAAGGCGTAAAAAAGAACAAAAATAATAAAAATAAAAATAAAACCTAAAAACAAATCTATACACAAGTCCGCGTCGGCGGCGCCAAAAATTGATGGTTATTTTCAATGATGTTGTAGTAAGAAAGGTTGTCGTTCACTTAGACTTGTTGAGAATTTGTTTTAAAACTAAATAACAAAAATAAAGAGGATATGTACACAAAATATTGTCACAGGATGAAGAGGCACTGAGGCGCAGGATTTCACTACTTTTTTTATTCTTGTGGTTCAATCATTAAATCTAGACAATATAGCTCAAAAAAAAGAAGTTGTGAGTCTAATTCTTTGCCAAAAATAGATTTCATAAAACATTATTTGTAAGTCGTAAGCATGAAGCATAAAAAGTAATTTAAACTAAGCATGCGACATCAGACAAAATAACAAATAATTAATAGAAATCATAAAACAATTAAATCTATGCAAAAAGTCATATAAAGAATTAATTCATTTTCCACAATCATGAAAAGTTGCTTTCTCCATTGTCCCAATGATGGGTTCTAGCTCCGCATATTGAAAACACACTCATAATAAATTTCCATTGCTCAAAAGTGTTTACAAGAGGTGAAAATGGAATAAATATTGAAAACCGGGTGTTTGCAACGTTTATAATTGTTGCAAAACACTGTTACAAAGAACGATAATAATGAACTGTTGCTTGTTGCTGTAGCTCTGCGACCCACGATTAGCAGTCGTTTATGATGTAGCATGAACGACTGTCTCCTGTGCGTCTTATGTTCTTCGTGTTCTTCCCAGCAGCAGCAGAAAAGTATTCTCCGCAACTCTCGATTCTCACTCTGTTGTTGCTCTAAACTATCCCCAAGCTCTCCATACTCCTATATGCTATCTCAGCAACTATTTATAACCCAACAGCCCCGAAATATCTCGCCATAACTTCATATAATTCTTCATTACTCGGCATTATTCTTCACGGCCTGTTTAAGGAAATAATCTAGATTTTTGATTTCTCCACGCGTTCCAAAGCTGCCAGATTGCCATATTTAACTTCTTCACGCTCCAGATAGTTGTTAGGGTCTTCCAGATACGTGCAGATCCCTCCGTTGCTCGTGCAATCTCGTGAATATCTCCTCCGGTGTATGTGTTGCACTGTTTTCGTCTCGCGGAAATTCCAGCCAAACTGGATCGAAACCAACACCTCTACCATCCCTGTCTAGCCCATAGAAAAGTACCCAATCAATTCCAGCCCTTTAGTCTCACCGAAACATGCTTAAATTGTCAACCCAAAATTTTCCAGGCGAGAACTTGCTTTTCCCGCCACTTCTCAAAATTCAAATAAAGAAGATGGGTGCTAAAGATGAATTTGGGCTACACATAGCCGTGGGTGCCCCTTAGCCAAATCTGGGTCCTTATAGCAAATATCCTCCGTGGGGTCCAAAAAGCACTTTTCGAGCAACTTTTTCCGCATAAGTGTAATTCTCCAATAACACCTAAACAAACATAAAAACACCAAATTAGTAAAAAAAGCGAGACTAACAATAGAGACACTGAGGAAAATCAGACACAAAAATGTGTCTATCAATGGGTGTACTGGACATGGCAACTTTGAGCTGTTCAAAAGCTGTTGTGGCAGCTGAAGTCCAAAGAAATGAGTTCTTCTTGAGAAGATCAGTTAGTGGTTTACTGATGGCTCCATAACTTTTGACAAACTTCCTATAGTAGCCTGTAAGGCCAAGAAAGCTTCTCAATTCTTTGAGAGTGGTGGGTTGTGGACAAGACTGCATGCAAGCTATCTTATTTGGATCAACACGTACAAACTCCTGCAGCTGAGATTATGTGTCCTAAAACTCCAAGGATGATTTTCCAAAAAAACATTTAAATATCTTAGCATAAAGTTGATGTTTGTCTGAGTAAAGAGAAGGTAAACTGGAGATGCTCCAAGTGTTCAGACATGTTTTTGTTGTAGATTAAGATATCATCAAAAAAGACCAGAATAAATTTTCTCAATGTTCTTTGAAATACCTCATCCATTAAAGCTTGAAATGTAGTTGGAGCATTAATGAGGCCAAATGGCATTACTTTAAACTCATAATGGCCTTGATGGGTTCTGAAGGGTGTCTTGAAAATGTCTGAAACATGTACT
This sequence comes from Papaver armeniacum, assembly GCA_023531295.1. Lineage (NCBI taxonomy): Eukaryota > Viridiplantae > Streptophyta > Magnoliopsida > Ranunculales > Papaveraceae > Papaver > Papaver armeniacum. The sequence continues at coordinate 59,439 of JAJJWW010014335.1, read as the reverse complement.
CTGATTTGATGGTATCCAGCTCTCAAATCAATTCTTGTGAAGATAATAGCTCCATTTAATTCATCCAATAGTTCCTCAATAATGTGTATTGGAAATTTGTCCTTGACTGTAATGTTGTTCAAATTTCCATAGTCAACACAGAATCTCCATGTGTTGTCTTTCTTTTTTGACTAAGAGTATATAGGTGGAGCAAAAGGACTATGGATAGGTTGGATGATGGCAGTGTCTAGCATTTCCTTGATTGGCTGTTCTACTACTCCTCTCTGGATATAGGGGCATTTGTATGCTCTTTGATTCACAGGAGTGGAGTTGGGTTGTAAGGGAATTGTGTGATCTAAACTCCTCTAAGGAGGTATTTGATTTGGTTCTGCAAAAATGTCATTAAACTCTTGAAGTAGAGGAATTATCTCATGAGGTGTTGTGGGTGGTGTAGGAGGTGTAGAAATGGAAAATAGATGACCCACCATGCCATGAGAATTCTTTGCAAAAAATTTCTTGACTGCCTCACCATTCATCATTAACAAAGAAGACTTTGGAGGTGTACCTTGTAGTGTAATATTCTTAGCTTTGTACTTAAAAGAAATAGACAATTTGGAGAAGTTAAAAAGTACATCACCTAAAGTTCTTAGCCAATCTGCACCAAGTACAATGTCACAACCTCCTAATGGCAAGACCTTGAGGCTTTCCATAAATTGGTAGCCCTGCATGCTCCATGTAAGCTGTGGACAAATACCTGTACTAACTGTCCTTTCTCCATTTGCAACTGTGACTATCATTGGATCAGTGCGCTCATTTTGGCATTGAAGTGAACTTGCTAAAGCACTATCAATGAAGCTTGTCGTACTGCCTGTATCAATCAAAATGGAGATTGTTTGGTGATGGAGAATACCAGGAATTCTAATTGTGTTACCAGTAGCAGCTCCTGTAAGAGCATGTAACGATATTTCAACATCATAGTATACTGGAGATTTAGTAGTCTCCTCAAAAACTTCTTCCTCTTCCTCAGTATCTGGTGATTCATTATTGTCCATCTGAAGCATGAAAATCTTCTGTTTGCCCTTACAAAAGTGTCTTGCCTTATATACCTCATCACAGTTATAACATAATCCTTGAGCTCTTCTTTTATTAATTTCCTCAGGTGTGATTCTCTTAATTGTAGAAGTTATGGGAGTAAGTATGTGGGGAAGAGTGAAAGAGGATTTAGGAGTGAGAGGAGCACATTTTGGAGAAGTTAAAATGGGTTTGGGTGGGAAATTTCTATAAGGGTATTGCCTGTTAGAGTTGAAGGAGTTGTTGAATGACTTTGTAAATGGTTTAGTGGCAGCTACTGCTAGAGTAATTTTCTGTTCTTGTAATCTAGCAAGGGAAAACGCATCTGCTAAAGTTTTTGGATGAAACATAGAGACATATTTGCCTATCTCATCCTTCAATCCAATAAGGAAACTCATAACAAAGTATTCTTCACTAAGAGATGGATTCATTTTCAACATCAATGTTTTTAGCAACTCAAACTCTTCATAATAGTCATCCACAGATGAAGTTTTCACTAATTTATTAAAACTACCAATAAAGTTTTCTTCAATGGGATTTTCAAAGCGTGCACAGAGATGGGTAGCTAAGTCCTGCCAAGTGATTCGATGTCTATTAACCCGAAAATTTAAAAACCAGGTTTCAGCCTTACCCTCAAGGTAGATTGCAGCAGTATTCACCTTCTTGTGTTCTTCAATATCATTAATATCAAAATATCTTTCACTCGTCTGTATCCAAGCTCGAGGATTCTCGCCGTCGAATCTTGAGAAATCCAACTTAGGAAGACGGTGATGTAGTTTGATGTGGATTTGAATATCATTGATCTCCATTAGTTTCTGGATTAGAAGTAATATCCGGATTCAGTATTGTATTCAACTTCTTCATTAGTAAATCAAATCTAGAAGTCAGATCTGATGAGAAGATGTTGAAATTTGCCTGTAATTTCGCAATTGCAGCGGTGTTTGCTTCCACCTTATCATTTACATCTTTGATAGTCATCGGAAAAAAAAAAATTGGACGAAATTTGTAGTGGATATGAACAGCTCTGATGCCAATTGTTGTATCCTTACAACAACTAACACACAAAAGGGATAGAATTGGTGAAGAATCACCCCCTGAATCAAAGATTCATGCCAAAATCTGTGTACAGAGGCGCAGCCACAAGAGTTTCATTAAAATAAATTTCAGATAATGAAGAGATGAACTCTGCTTACAACTTTAATGACGAATCATTGAACCCTAATCTAACTCAATCCGTGACTGACGCGTGGATATTAATCAACGGTCATACACTTAACCAATTACTAACCTAGCTAACTTATTGGAGCACTCAGCTAACTAAGATAAAGGCAGACTACAGGGTATCCCTTTACAGAAGGGATACAACAACGTATCTATTATGATTGATTAATGCACAACCTGTGATATTTCAATTATAAAGATAAATAATATAATGCGAAAAAAAAAATAACACATACACCAGAAGTTTTGTTAACGAGGAAACCGAAAAAATAAAAACCTCGGGACCTAGTCCAGATTGGACACCAAACTGTATTAATCCGCTACATACACTATCTTACTACCAATTAATTTCAGTCTGGAATGTAGTTGATCCCGAACTCAGTCTCACACCGATTCAGGTACAGTCGCGCTCCTTACGCCTCTTGGATCCCAGCAGGAATCCGCGCAAATGATTCCCTTAGATGACGTCACATCAACTAAGAGTTGCTTCAACTCAATGGAAGACTACCAATCTTCCTCCCACATATTAATCCTATATAAATGATTTCCTTTACGATCAAAACGTATTTCGATCAAGGTGGTTTTGAAATCAATAGCAACAGATAAAGTCTAGCCAACCTAAAAATCCGGAATTATGCAACCTGAAGTCCAGCCTAAAAGCATAAATCCACAAGAGAAGAATTTCCTAACCATATCACATACCTCAGGACCAACTGTTTTCCATTGTGTCTTATAAAAGCCTGCTTGAAAACCTTCTGGTCCAGATGCTGACCAATTTTCCATACTCTTTAGAATAGTTCAAATCTCATCATCTGTTGGAGAAGCAATTAGGAGTCTGGTATCCTCTTTAGTAATTAAAGTTGGAAGAAGATTGAAATGATGTTCTTGAATAATATGAGACATAGAAGTACTTATATCTTTAAAATGATTAGTTAACAGATTGGATAAATCATCTCTTGAGTATAACCTATTGCCGTAAGAATTTTTTAATGAGTTAATGTTGTTTCTTGCCCTTTTTCTCTTTGTTAAAGTATGGAAGTATTTGGTATTATTATCCGTGTCTTTTAAGAAATTATCTCTCGATTTTTGCTTATCAAAATCATGTTGTATCTGGTGCCATTTCTTAAGCTCTTCATTTATTTCAAAAGCTTTGGAAGTATTGTCTGCTGCTTTGAGAGGGTAGTCGTTGATTTCAAATGGTTGATTTTGCAAAAGATATCAACTTTTTGATGAATGTCACCAAAATGTATCATGTTCCATCTAGAGAGAGCAATTATAGTGAATTGTAAATTTTTGATGAGCTTAAAACCTGCAGACCCATGTACTTCTTTTTCCCAATCCTTAGCTATCTCAAAAGCACAAGATTTGTCATGCAACCATGTTTGAAATTTTTTGAAAGGTTTCCATAACTTTGGTTGATTGTAATCTGTAACCATCATTATTGGACAATGATCACTACCATTATGAACAAGATGCAGTAATTTAGAATCAGGGAAATTAATATTCCATTTTGCATTATCTAAATCTAGCCATATCAATTCTTGACCTCTTTTTGCTCGTCCTTGTCCATGTATGCTCCTTACCAATAAAACCAATATATTCTAGACCAACTGATTAAAGAATATATAGAATTTACACATCCACCACTTGAAGAAGAAGAATTAGAAGTAATCAGATGTGTATTTAGATCACCCAAAAAAAATCCATGGCTGCATAATATTGTTGCCTACCTCCTCTATAAAATTCATTTGTTTTTGTTTCTTCTTTCTGAATTACTATAGCCATACATACAAGAAAGAAGCTGATAGGTGTTATAAAACACCTAATTTTATATCTAGTGTTTATGCTTTCTTTGCTATTTTCCTTGAGAATTGCATCTCTTATGTTACTTTTGAGTTACTTAGGTAGTTCGGAGTCATTGGAGCAAAAAGAAGTGACGCTCGCTCAAAAGTTTGGTTTCTTCTTATCATGTTGAGGAGAACGAAGAGACAAAGCCACTGGTGTAAGAATGATGTCACCACGACGTCGTACGAGGAATCTATGCGCGAAAGCATTAACAAAGCCTGTCAGCTTCCTAGAACTGACAACACAAGAAGAGGAGTTATACCGTCAGTCTTCCGGAACCGACAGCTGAAATGGAGTATGCTATCACCTCGGGTGCCCCTTATACAATTCCGGGTGCCATGATAAATCTTATCATCTATGACTCGTCCCTGAAACCATTATTGGGTTTTATGTTTGTCTGAAATTCAGAGAAGAGATGAACTAATTGCGGCTGGCAGGAAAAAAATGATTCAGAGTGATTAGGGAGCGAGAAATAGTTGTTGCTGGCAATTCAGAGAATGGGTTTTGATTGCTCTTTTTGCTGGTGAAGATTAGAGAGGTGGTAACTCAAATCAGGTTTTGAATCTGTATGAAGTTGATGCCGTCAATGGAGGAAAGAGATCTGAGTTCTCAGTGAAGGAAGGAAGGAATTAAGAGATGGGTTTTGTTTGAACTGTAATCTGATGCCGAGAAAGATGCTGAGACGGAGATTGAGGTTAGGGTCTTGAACCTGATGTTGAAACCGAACTCGAATTGCGGTGAGATAAAGCCATTGTTGGAGTAGTTTGAGAGGCAATCAATGATTCTAGAAGCGAGGAGCTGATGATGCGATGAAGAATTAGAAAGAATTGAAGCTAGGGTTTGAATTAATACCACAGGTTTTATTTGATGGAAACTTGATTCTGTCTTGACTTGAAATGCGGGATGGGATGTTTCTTTGAGTTAGAATGGAGTTGAAGGTGGTGCAGAGAGTAATGAATGCTGCTGGAGATTGAAGCAAGAAGAAATTCATGGTCCATGTCTCGATTTACGAATGACATTGTGTATGAATATTTCAATGGAGGTTATGTGATGAGGGTATGGAAGCGAAGTGGCAGTTGGTGCAATGAGCTAAAAAAGTTATTGGTGTTGCGAGAGAAACAATTGCAGCTGGAACCGAACTCGGGAGATACTAGTGATGGCGGTCGATATGTGTAAGGGTTGGAGTATGTGGTGAATGCTTGAAATGGTGGTGTTGGGTTTGCTGTCAGGGATTCAGTGGATGTGTTGAGGTGATTGAGCTAAGAGAAATGTGAAGTTCATGGTCAATGTCATTGAATGATGGGTTAGTGTTGCAGGCCATGAATTGGTAGGAAGTAGTGGTGTTATGAGTGATGAATGAATGGAGCACATGCAGAGTGTTGTGAGCAGTGGTGTTGGTGGTATGGCTCGAGATGATGGCAAAATGGAGTGCAGGAAGGAACTGAAATGGGATTTTGATGAACTGTGGCGGTGGTGGATTAAAATTGCGGGAATTGCGAGGAATGGCAAGGATCTAGAGTTGGCCTGGAGAGATCTTTGTGATGATGTTCTTTGCCCGATTGGTCTTTGGTATGGCAGTGTCTGATCTTGCAATGGCTTGAGTGAGATGAATGAATTGCATGTATTATTGTGGATCTGGTGAAAATGGAGCTGAGTGATGATGCTGTTATGAAACTGCAGGTGTTGAAATGGCATTTGCAGGCGCAGTCAAGTCTGGGATGTTACGAGTTGCAAGCTGAAGCTGCAGAAGCTACATATGATGAGGTAATTGGATGTTGAGTGTTGTGCTGCTGGTACTGAGGGGAAGTTATAGGATTGAGGAGCTGCAACTGGTAGTAGTACTGATGGATGTGTTTGAAGGGTTTTGAGAGTCTTTGCTTTGTGACAATAGATTTTCTTTGCTAGTGATTGAATGCAAGGATGGCTTAAGGCTCGGATTCCAAGTGATGGTGCAAAACCGAGTATGAGATGGTGTTTGTTGCTTGCAATGGGTATTGTGTAAGAAGATAGAGATGGAATTGAGGTTGGCTAGGCGAGTGGAATGACTCTTTGCTGCAATGATGAAGGCTGTGTAGTGGGCTTAGATGCTTTGGTAATTTATAGGTATGATGCAATTGGAATGGCTAGGTTCTTTGGCGGTGAAACAATGCGGTGCAATGATGGTGCATGACTAACAGCATGTGCAATGGCCTGAGCCAAGACGACTCAGCTCAGTCAGGCCAGACTACACTCTGACTCACACCCTGACTCGGTTTAACTCGGTCCGACCGAGTTGACCCATTGACCCGACCGAGTTGACCCATTGACCCGACCGAGTTGACTCACTGATCCGGTGACCGGGTGGACTTTGCCGGTCACCTGAGATGCTTTCCGGCGACCTTTCCGGCCAAGTTCCGGCCACAATACCATATTTCCGGCGACCACTTTTGAGGCATATTTTCTACATGGGTCTCTCTTTCTTATGGGCTTGGTGGATTTTCATCTAATGGACTTTGAAGACTAGACCTAATTTTAGAAGTTGGAGAAAAGCTATAAGGGAAGGTCTTCTACAACTTATAAAAGATCTTTTTTTTTGGGAATTTTAAAGAGCCGTTTTGTTTTACGCTTCTAGGGTTTGCTTTTGTTCATCTTCTTCTTCTTCTTTTCAATTATTATGATTATGATGAACTCCATAGCTATGAGTAGCTAAACATCTTATTGGTTATGGGATAAAAGTTGATTTCTCAACATGCTTTTGATTCAATGAATTAGTTTTGTCTCAGTAATTATTGTTTGTGATTCACAATTAATAGTGTTATAAGATTTGAAAACTTGTTAGGTTGAGTCCTAATCAATCCGATTTGTGTTCATCTCTAGAGCTATATTAGGGTTTTCAATACGAAAAAGTTGTTTATCCCCGATTCTAAGTAGCATAATTGTGGGTAGTGCTTGTAGTGATATATCCTACTAATCACAAGTGAATCATAACTTTTGTTAAAACGTTTAGTGCTTTTACACATTCGTTTACATTGATGAGTCTTATTCCATAAAACTTAATGCTTTTAGGGAGTTAAACTTAATTGTGCTTTTACACTTTAGGTTGCTTTCTACGAAGAATTCACATATGCATCTTTTAATGTGGTTGTGATGAAAACAGGAATTAACGGGTTATACTTGCGATCAAGGTATCCTAGGACTTTTAATAAATACGAGATTAAAATACCAATTCTAATCATTGATGATAATACATGTTTGTGAATGATACTCTCCGTGACCAATATCTTCTCCTTATTGATAATTCGAATTACTTACTTTGCTTTCAATTACTTTTATTTTCTTAAATACAACAAACATTCCCGTGGTTACTTAGAAACTAAAATTTTATAACAACGAAAGCCTCTCTCAGGATACGAACTCTTTCTTATCGCATACTATATTTATATCTAGTTGATTGAGAAAGTGAAATTATATTTGACGGATTGACAACCGGCCAAATTTTGGCGCCGTTGCCGGGGAGGCATACGGCTTGTTATTAAGTTTTTAGTTTCTTTTTACAATTTTTGCTTTTATCTTTGTTTTTCGGTTCTTGTCTTGTTTCTCACTTGTTTGCGAGAATTGTTTGCAGGTACCTAATCTCTGGCTTCTAAGGATTGGAATTATCCAAGGTGCGGGATAGCTACTCGAAAAGGCACAATACTCCAACCAAGGCGGAACACAACGGACGAGCACGAGTTGGAAGTAGGAGAAGAGATTTTCCAACAACAAGAAGAAGAAGCAATTGGTGATGCAAATCGTTCACTCAAGGACTTAGCTTCTCATAGGCTTGATACACAACAGGGGTGTATTCAAACGAACTCTACTTTTGAGATAAAGCCGGGGTTGCTTAGAGAATTACCAAAATTCCATGGCATGGTGAATGAAGACCCAAACAAACATCTTTTGGACTTCCACACCATTGTCACGGCTATGCTTCCAGCGAATGTTGAGGCGGATGGTGCAATGTTGAAAGTTTTCCGTTTCTCTTTAATGGATAGTGCTAAGGATTGGTTGTACTATTTACCTCCCGGAAGTGTCACAACATGGAATGGGTTGAAGAAACTCTTTTTAGATAGATATTTTCCAGCATAAAAGGCTACTCAAATTCGAAAGGATATTTGTGGGATGAAGCAAAATGTGGGAGAATCCTTATATGAATGTTGGGAACGATACAAGAGATTGGTTGCAAGCTGCCCTCACCACCAATTCAGTGACGCTATGATCATGCAATACTTCTATGAAGGACTCCAATCAAGTGTTAGGAATCTTATTGACGCTGCGAGTGGTGGTGCACTAGTTAGCAAGACGGTGGCACAAGCTAGAGAGTTGATTGAAAACATGGCAGCGAACTCACAACAATTCTTAAGTCGTGGTTCGGATGTGATTCTAAGAAGGGTGAGTGAAGTGAGCGAGGTGGAGGAACTTCGTCAACAAATGGGTAACATGACAGCAATGTTGCAACAAGTTGCATCCGCGTTATACCAAGTTCTTCTCAAACTTATGAGGACGAGCAAGCTAATGCGATCTTTCCAAATCAACAAAGACGGTATGATCCCTACTCAAACACTTACAATCCGGGATGGAGAGATCACCCCAATTTTAGCTATGCCAACAAGCAAGGTGCAATTCAACAACCTACTTTCAACCGTCCGAGTGGATTTCAACCACAACAACAACAATTTCAGCAACCTCAAGCACAACAATCAATGCAAAATCAAGGTTCGGATATTGATTCAAAGCTTCAAACAATGATGCAAGGTATTTCTACCATGTTTAAAGAGAGTCAACAAGAAACTAAGAGTGCTATAAAGGAATTGCAAACACAAATGGGCTCCATGGCTATTGAGTTGAACCAATTGAAGGCACAAAATAGTGGGAAACTCCCTTCTCAACCTATTAACCCAAAAGAGGGTGTCAATGCTATTACGTTGAGAAGTGGTACACAACTTGTGCAACCCGATGTTACTGATTCGGGCAAGGTGGACACACCCAAGGAACCTGTTTTGGAGGAGAAGAATGAGGATTCTCCCCAAACTTCTGAGGTACCTATTCCTAACGCTAAAACTCCGGTTTCTACTTATGTTTCTCCTTTACCTTTTCCTCGCATATTTGCAAGTTCTAAGAAGGCGGAACTAGAAAAGGAGATTTTAGACGTTCTAAAGAAGATCCATGTGAACATACCACTCATTGATGCTATCAAGCAAGTTCCAAAGTATGCAAAGGTGTTGAAGGACTTGTGTACCAACAAACAAAGGCTAAAAGGTAATGAAGTGCTTAGTGTGGGGGAGAATGCTTCGGCAATCTTGCAACACAAACTCCCACTTAAGTGCAAGGATCCCGGTAGTTTTGACATTCCCGTCACGATTGGTAACACAACTTTTAACAAAGCTATGTTGGATTTAGGCGCATCCGTTAATGTTATGCCCAAATCAATGTATAATTCACTTGATCTTGGTCCTCTTAAAAAGGCTGAAATTGTATTACAATTAGCCAATCGCTCTAATGTCTACCCAATGGGTATTGTTGAGGATGTTCTTGTGCAGGTTAATCAACTTGTATTTCCAGCTGACTTTTGTGTGTTAGAGATGGATGAAGGTTCACCGGACTCGTCTCTTCCATTGCTTCTTGGGCGTCCCTTCATGAAAACGGCGAAAACCATAATTGATGTGGATAAGGGAATATTAACCATGGAGTTTGATGGAGAAACAATACGTTTCAACATTTTCGAGACGATGAGATATCCTAGCGATGTCCACTCTTGTTTCTCCATTGATGTTATGGATTCATTGGCACAACAAATGTTTGAATTAAACGGTGATGATGCTTTGGAAACCGTGTTAATTACATCCATGGATAATGGTGTAGAGTGTGGTAATGAAGTCAAGGAAGCCCTTGGTGATCTTAATTCACTCCAAGGATGCCCTAAACTCATAATATCTCTTTTATTTCTTTACCATGCAGTGATGAAAAGCTTGTACCTTCAATTGTTAAATCTCCAAAGTTAGAATTGAAACCTCTTCCCGACCACCTTAAGTACTTGTACTTGGGTGATAATGAAGAGTTACCGGTGATTGTTTCTAATGAGATTAATGATTTACAGGAGCAAAAACTTCTAAGGGTGCTAAGGAAGTACAAGACGGCCATAGGATGGACAATTGCCGATATCAAGGGTATAAGCCCTGCCGTTTGTATGCACAAAATTCGTTTGGAGGATGATGCAAAGCCTACTAGGGAAGCGCAACGTCGTTTGAATCCTCCCATGATGGAAGTTGTGAAAAAGGAGATACTCAAGCTTTTGGAAGTGGGTGTTATCTACCCCATATCCGATAGTAAGTGGGTAATCCCGGTACAAGTAGTACCAAAGAAATCGGGTGTGACGGTGGTGGAGAATGATAAGAATGAACTTGTCCCAACTCGTGTGCAAACCGGTTGGAGGGTTTGTATTGATTATAGAAAATTGAATGCCACCACTAGAAAAGATCACTTTCCTTTACCTTTTATTGATCAAATGCTTGAACGTTTAGCTGGACACTCTTACTATTGCTTTCTTGATGGCTATTCAGGTTATAATCAGATTGTGATAGCGCTGAGGACCAAGAGAAAACCACTTTCACTTGTCCTTTCGGTACTTTTGCTTATAGAAGGATGCCTTTTGGCTTATGCAATGCTCCAGCTACTTTTCAAAGGTGTATGGTGAGTATCTTTTGAATATGTTGAAAACATAATCGAAGTGTTCATGGATGACTTTAGTGTCTTTGGTGATTCTTTTGACCTTTGCTTGAACAATTTGTCTCTAATCCTTGAACGATGTGTTGAAACAAATCTTGTGCTAAATTGGGAGAAGTGCCATTTCATGGTAACTCATGGCATAGTTTTAGGCCATATAATATCTTCTAAAGGCTTGGAAGTCGATAAATCTAAGATAGACCTTATTCGTGCTCTAACCCCTCCCACTACGGTGAGGGAGATACGTTCTTTTCTTGGTCATGCGGGTTTTTATCGTAGGTTCATCAAGGATTTTTCCAAGATAGCATCACCACTTTGTAACTTATTGCAAAAAGATGTGGTTTTTAACTTTGATGAGAAATGTATGGCGGCATTCAATCGTTTGAAAGAACTTTTGATTTCAGCCCCTATCATTAAACCACCGGATTGGAGTAAGCCTTTTGAGCTCATGTGTGATGCAAGTGACTATGCGGTTGGTGCGGTGCTTGGGCAACGTGTGGGGAAGCTTCCTCATGCTATCTATTATGCTTCTAGAACGTTAAATGAGGCCCAACAAAACTACACAACCACTGAAAAAGAGTTATTAGCCATTGTTTTTGCTTTAGAAAAGTTTCGCTCTTATCTAATTGGTACAAAAGTTGTTGTCTTTTCTGATCATGCAACACTTAGATACTTGCTTACAAAGAAAGAGGCGAAACCGAGGCTCATACGATGGATTTTACTCTTGCAAGAGTTTGATATTGAAATCAAAGACAAGAAAGGAATTGAGAACACCGTTGCGGATCACTTGAGCCGACTTGCTGTGGACAAGGAGACTATCCCGTTGCGTGAGAGTTTCCCGGACGAGCAACTATTCTCAATTGCCTTTGGAGAACCATGGTATGCCGATATTGTCAATTACTTAGTTTCTAAACAAATCCCAAAGAACTTGTCTCGTGCTGAGAGGGACAAACTTAAGAGGTTAGGGAACCAATACATATGGCATGATCCATACTTATGGAAACATGGTAGTGACCAAGTAATACGAAGGTGCGTTCCCGAATCTGAATTTAACTCTATCTTGTCTTTTTGTCACTCTTATGCTTGCGGAGGACATTTTGGGAGTAAGAGAACCGCGCACAAGGTACTTGAAAGTGGTTTTTATTGGCCAACTTTGTTTAAGGATGCACATATATTTTGTACAACTTGTGATAGGTGCCAAAGAACCGGCAATCTAGGTGCCTAAAATCAAATGCCACAAACTTATATTCAATTTATTGAAGTTTTTGATGTATGGGGTATTGATTTTATGGGGCCTTTTGTCAACTCCCATGGGAATTTTTATATCTTACTTGCGGTTGATTATGTCTCGAAATGGGTGGAAGCTAAGGCCACCCCAACTAATGATTCTAAAGTGGTTTCAGATTTTGTGCAAGCTCATATTTTTGCAAGGTTTGGAATTCCAAGAGCCATAATTAGCGATGGGGGTTCTCACTTCAAAAACAGGATTCTACAAAGCTTGTTGTCGAAGTACAATGTGTCGCACAAGATTGCAACACCTTATCATCCCCAAACCAATGGACAAGCCGAGGTGTCTAACAGGGAGGTGAAATCCATTCTAGAAAAGACGGTGAATCCAACAAGGAAAGATTGGAGCATGCGACTTAATGATGCTTTGTGGGCGTATAGAACCGCATATAAAACACCTATTGGGATGTCTCCTTTTAGGCTTGTGTATGGTAAACCTTGTCACTTACCCGTGGAAATTGAGCATAAGGCGTTTTGGGCTATTAAGCAATGCAACATGGAGATGGATAGGGCTGGAAAGCAAAGGAAGTTGCAACTCCAAGAGCTAGAGGAGCTTCGCAATGATGTATTTGAAAGTTCACGGATTTACAAAGAAAAGACGAAAGCATTCCATGACAACATGATTTCTAGGAAACAATTTTGCATTGGGTAGAAAGTGCTTTTGTTTAATTCTCGTTTGCAATTATTTCCGGGTAAATTAAGGTCACGATGGATCGGACCTTTTATTGTTACTAATGTGTTTTCTCATGGTGCGGTGGAAATTCGTAGCATAGCTACGGGGAAAGAACTTAAAGTTAATGGGCACTTGGTTGAAACCATATTATGAGAATTTCACTTCCGAAGTGGTGGAAGGAGTTAACTTTGTGGATGTTCTCCCTCTGAAGGAGTCATAGAAAGCAAGGAGATAGTCGGGCTGACGACTTTAAACCAAGCACTAATTGGGAGGCAACCCAAAGGATGAGTATTTCTTGTCCTATATTTATTTCTTTTCTTGTTTTTAGTTTTTCTCGTTTTGTTTTCTTTATTTTTTCTGATTTCTTGTTAGGATTTCCCACCTTGACTTACTTTGGACGATTCAATTTACATTGAGGACAATGTAAAGTTTAAGTGTGGGGGAGTGGTTTATGTTGTAAATTTTTCAAATTTTTCAACTTTTGTGTACATTAGTGAATAAGAAAACTCCAACTTGTAGTTAGTTTAGAGTCACATAGTATACATGTCGCTAAGATTACATCGAGAATCTCATAATAGTGACTGAACTTAGAGATGACAGAGAACATGATCGGGTTTCTTAATTGTATGAGAGTTAAAGTTGGATTTAACCATGCCAGTGGCAAATAAGGTGCAGACTGAATTCGGTATTAGAACAGTGATCCCCTATAGTGGAGACTACCCATGTTACATAATGTGAGGCACCAACCTTCAATTCTTTGTACCTGTCTAAATTTGTGCTTTTAGAGTGTGTGTCACCGTACGTAAATTCCGGGCAGAATGGTGAGCTGTCCAATTTCCCACCATAGAAGCACTATTTTGATCTCTTGAGTGCTATTTTTATCAACCATGTTGGTGACATCGAATTGCTAACTTACATACCACTTGTGATCTTGTTCGCAGTTAGCACCATCCACCTTATCTCTCTCTACACCAACATGTCCATAGAAACACCATCATCATCAACAAGAGGAGCATCACAAATTCGAAGGAAACTTGAACACGTTCGAGGTTTACAAGCAACGGTACAGAAATGGGAAGATTTCAGATTTGAGTAAAGCAACAAAACAGGGAGCAGAATTTTTATAAATTGAAGACTATTATACAAGAGTGGAAATTATTAAGGATGAGAATTCGAGAAGTCTATGATATCAAGACATATAAGTTGTGAAGATTCAAGCGGTAAAGTACTTATACCATGGCATTGTACTTACATTTTTTTTTTTTTTTTATTTGTATTTTTCTTTCTCTTGTCTTAAAAAAAAACGAAAAAATATAAAAAAAAAAAGATAGAAAAAAAAAAGAGAAAAAAAAAGAGACAAGAGAAAAAATTTTAGGTTTGTTAATAGTTTTTATTATTTTGTTTTATTTTTATTTTTGTATTTGTTTTATTTCTTATCTCAAAAAAAAAAATGAAAAAAAAAAATTGGGTTTGTATAGTTTGTTTTTAGTTTTGTGTTCTTTCAATAAAGCCAATGGAAAGAAGGAATATCTATAATGAAGTTTCAAGCGACAAGGAATTTGAAGAAAAGAGTTATATTGTCGAGATTTTACGGAGTTCAAGAGTTATCATCAAGAGTTGAAGACCGAAGACGAAGATGAAGACACCGATAAAAGACCGAAGACGTTTCTATGGATGTTGTGAGAGTGGTGCTAGCTGCACGCCGAACGGATACACGGTAAGTAAGCATATTCCCACCTTCGTTAAATGGTTGATTTTCTTTCGAAGAGATCGTCAGAAAAATGGGTTTTCAAAATTAAAAAAAAGATGTGGGTTTTAAAAATATTTCGGAGGGTTTGCCTTCCTACCATTCAACGTGTCTCAGGATTCTCTCTTCATTCCTACCTGGACACATGTGTGACCCATAAAGAGCTGTTTATTGAGAGCAATATCATAAAACCCTTTCTTATGAGGCAGAGTCGAGACTTTCGATCACTCCGAACCCGAATTTTAGTCGAGAAGGGATGGTTACTTCTCTCTCAACTTTTAAGAATGAGATTGTGTTCATTTATGTGTCTAACTTCTTATGACTAGTGTGCAGAATCTCTATGTCTTCTTAGTGCGTTGGATACTATCATTACGGAGAACTAGTAAGTTGGAAAAATAGGTTTTGTGGGTATATCTCTAGTAAACTCTCACGAGACTATAACTCGTCCACTAGGGACACCTAGGGGTTTAAAGGCTTGTTATTTATGCTAAAAGTGACCGTAGCCTCGACGACACGGAGTTGTTGTATTTTATTGTTTTGTTTGATTTGCTCGAGGACTAGCAAAGTCTAAGTGTGGGGAATCTGATAGGTGTTATAAAACACCTAATTTTATATCTAGTATTTATGCTTTCTTTGCTATTTTCCTTGAGAATTGCATCTCTTATGTTACTTTTGAGTTACTTAGGTAGTTCGGAGTCATTGGAGCAAAAAGAAGTGACGCTCGCTCAAAAGTTGGGTTTCTTCTTATCATGTTGAGGAGAACGAAGAGACAAAGCCACTGGTGTAAGAATGATATCACCACGACGTCGTACGAGGAATCTATGCGCGAAAGCATTAACAAAGCCTGTCAGCTTCCTAGAACTGACAACACAAGAAGAGGAGTTATACCGTCAGTCTTTTCGGCAACCGACAATTTGAAATGGAGTATGCTATCACCTCGGGTGCCCCTTATACAATTCCGGGTGCCATGATAAATCTTATCATCTATGACTCGTCCCTGAACCATTATTGGGTTTTATGTTTGTCTGAAATTCAGAGAAGAGATGAACTAATTGCGGCTGGCAGGAAAAAATGATTCAGAGTGATTAGGGAGCGAGAAATAGTTGTTGCTGGCAATTCAGAGAATGGGTTTTGATTGCTCTTTTTGCTGGTGAAGATTAGAGAGGTGGTAACTCAAATCAGGTTTTGAATCTGTATGAAGTTGATGCCGTCAATGGAGGAAAGAGATCTGAGTTCTCAGTGAAGGAAGGAAGGAATTAAGAGATGGGTTTTGTTTGAACTGTAATCTGATGCCGAGAAAGATGCTGAGACGGAGATTGAGGTTAGGGTCTTGAACCTGATGTTGAAAATGGAACTCGAATTGCAGTGAGATACAGCCGCTGTTGGAGTAGTTTGAGAGGCAATCAATGATTCTAGAGCAGGAGCTGTTGATGCTGATGAAGAATTAGAAAGAATTGAAGCTAGGGTTTGAATTAATACCCTGGGTTTTATTTGATGGAAACAGTTCTGTACTGACTTGAAATGCAGGATGGGATGTTTGCTGAGTTAGAATGGAGTTGAAGGTGGTGCAGAGAGTAATGAATGCTGCTGGAGATTGAAGCAAGAAGAAATTCATGGTCCATGTCTGATTTACAAATGACATTGTGTATGAATATTTCAATGGAGGTTATGTGATGAGGGTATGGAAGCAGAAGTGGCAGCTGGTGCAATGAGCTAAAAAAGTTATTGGTGTTGCAGAGAAACAATTGCAGCTGAACTGAACTGGGAGATACTAGTGATGGCAGTCGATATGTGTAAGGGTTGGAGTCTGTGGTGGTACTGAAATGGTGGTGTTGGGTTTGCTGTCAGGGATTCAGTGGATGTGTTGAGGTGATTGAGCTAAGAGAAATGTGAAGTTCATGGTCAATGTCATTGAATGATGGGTTAGTGTTGCAGGCCATGAATTGGTAGGAAGTAGTGGTGTTATGAGCTGATGAATGAATGGAGCTGGTTGCAGAGTGTTGTGAGCAGCTGGTGTTGGTGGTATGGCTCAGATGATGGCAAAATGGGTCTGGGAAGGAACTGAGCTGGGATTTTGATGAACTGTGGCAGTGGTGGATTAAAATTGCAGGGAATTGCAGGGAATGGCAAGGATCTAGAGTTGGCCTGGAGAGATGCTGTGATGATGTTGCTACCAGTGGTGCTGGTATGGCAGGTCTGATCTTGCAATGGCTTGAGCTGAGATGAATGAATTGCATGTATTATTGTGGAGCTGGTGAAAATGGAGCTGAGTGATGATGCTGTTATGAAACTGCAGGTGTTGAAATGGCATTTGCAGGCGTAGTCAAGTCTGGGATGTTACGAGTTGCAAGCTGAAGCTGCAGAAGCTACATATGATGAGGTAACTGGATGTTGAGTGTTGTGCTGCTGGTACTGAGGGAAGTTATAGGATTGAGGAGCTGCAACTGGTAGTAGTACTGATGGATGTGCTTGAAGGGTTTTGAGAGCTGCTGCTGTGACAATAGATTTTGCTGCTAGTGATTGAATGCAAGGATGGCTTAAGGCTCAGATTCCAAGTGATGGTGCAAAACTGAGTATGAGATGGTGCTGTTGCTTGCAATGGGTATTGTGTAAGAAGATAGAGATGGAATTGAGGTTGTCTAGGCAGAGTGGAATGACTGGTGCTGCAATGATGAAGCTGTGTAGCTGGGCTTAGATGCTGGTAATTTATAGGTATGATGCAATTGGAATGGCTAGGTTGCTGGCAGTGAAACAATGCAGTGCAATGATGGTGCATGACTAACAGCATGTGCAATGGCCTGAGCCAAGACGACTCAGCTCAGTCAGGCCAGACTACACTCTGACTCACACCCTGACTCGGTTTAACTCGGTCTGACCGAGTTGACCCATTGACCCGACCGAGTTGACTCACTGATCCGGTGACCG
The DNA here is from genome assembly GCA_023531295.1 of Papaver armeniacum. Taxonomy (NCBI): domain Eukaryota; kingdom Viridiplantae; phylum Streptophyta; class Magnoliopsida; order Ranunculales; family Papaveraceae; genus Papaver; species Papaver armeniacum. Next base: position 41,950 of record JAJJWW010014335.1, on the reverse strand, counting down.
GGTGGACTTTGCCGGTCACCTGAGATGCTTTCCGGCGACCTTTCCGGCAAAGTTCCGGCCACAATACCAGATTTCCGGCGACCACTTTTGAGGCATATTTTCTACATGGGTCTCTCTTTCTTATGGGCTTGGTGGATTTTCATCTAATGGACTTTGAAGACTAGACCTAATTTTAGGAGTTGGAGAAAAGCTATAAGGGAAGGTCTTCTACAACTTATAAAATATCTTTTTTTTGGGGAATTTTAAAGAGCCGTTTTGTTTTACGCTTCTAGGGTTTGCTTTTGTTCATCTTCTTCTTCTTCTTTTCAATTATTATGATTATGATGAACTCCATAGCTATGAGTAGCTAAACATCTTATTGGTTATGGGATAAAAGTTGATTTCTCAACATGCTTTTGATTCAATGAATTAGTTTTGTCTCAAGAATTATTGTTTGTGATTCACAATTAATAGTGTTATAAGATTTGAAAACTTGTTAGGTTGAGTCCTAATCAATCCGATTTGTGTTCATCTCTAGAGCTATATTAGGGTTTTCAATACGAAAAAGTTGTTTATCCCCTCGATTCTAAGTAGCATAATTGTGGGTAGTGCTTGTAGTGATATATCCTACTAATCACAAGTGAATCATAACTTTTGTTAAACGTTTAGTTCTTTTACACATTCGTTTACATTGATGAGTCTTATTCCATAAAACTTAATTCTTTTAGGGAGTTAAACTTAATTGTGCTTTTACACTTTAGGTTGCTTTCTACGAAGAATTCACATATGCATCTTTTAATGTGGTTGTGATGAAAACAGGGAATTAACGGGTTATACTTGCGATCAAGGTATCCTAGGACTTTTAATAAATACGAGATTAAAATACCAATTCTAATCATTGATGATAATACATGTTTGTGAATGATACTATCCCGTGACCAATATCTTCTCCTTATTGATAATTCGAATTACTTACTTTGCTTTCAATTACTTTTATTTGCTTAAATACAACAAACATTCCCCGTGGTTACTTAGAAACTAAAATTTTATAACAACGAAAGCCTCTCTGTGGATACGAACTCTTTCTTATCGCATACTATATTTATATCTAGTTGATTGAGAAAGTGAAATTATATTTGACGGATTGACAACCGGCCAGAAGCTATTCAGGTTTACTTGGATTATCTTGAATAAGAGCATGAATCATGTTATCTTTACAATTCAGAATTTCACAGTTGAATCCATTTTTCCACATGAGAATTAATCCTCTAGAGAGACCTACTGGTTCATGATATTTAATATTTAAATAATTAAAAGCGACTAATATATCTTAGCTTTTTCTAATCTGGTTTCACATAAAAAAAATCACATCTGGATTTTGAGTCCTAATTAGATCTCTTAAATGGTCTTTATGTTTTAAATCCTGGACATTCCAAGAAAGTACCTTCATAGTGTTGTGATAACTAAGGTATACATGCAACAAGAAAATAAGGGACAACTTTTTGATACCTTCATAGTGTTGTGATAACTAAGGTATAATGAAGAAAATAAGAACCAACCTTTTTGTTCTGGGGGAGAGTGCAATGACCCGTCCCTCTACCGATATTGTCTCCACTTAGCAATTGGCTCCAAAGTTGGAAGAAAACTCTGCAGTTAAGCGTGCTCGGGGTGGAGTAATCCAGGGATAGGTGACCTCGTGGGAAGTTATTGCTTGATGACCGCAGCGACGCTTGTTAAAAACCCCATACCGTCGGATAACCGCAGTGGCTAAGTGAGGACAATATCGTTGGAGGGACGGGTCATTATAAATGGTATCAGAGTTGACAAATGTTCACCTGCCGAGGGTGGGAAGGTATGCTAGACAAGGTTGGTCCAGGTGCTTGTCTTATAGGGGCAGAGAATGTTAGAGATTTGGGTTTCAAAATATATTGTGGAGCCGAGGACGGCTCCAATATAAGGTGATGATATTGTAATACCCCGATATTCGGCAGTGGCTGGTCGAATGAAATATAAGTAATGGTTTGTCCTTTCCTAACATCGAGGCCTTTTCAACAAAATTGGCTCCAGAGTTGGCAGAAAACTCTGCAGTTAAGCATGCTCGGGCATGAGTAATCCAGGGATGGGTGACCTTTCGGGAAGTTGCTTCTGGATGACAGCAGCGATGCTTGTTAAAAATCCCACACTGCTGGATAGTCGCAGTGGCTAAGTGGGGACAATATCGGTGGAGGGATGCACAAAGCTAAAATATGAAAAATGCTACCTACCCAAACAATAATATTAACTAATTTTAAATGCTGTAAAAATTTTGAACTAACATTAACATTGAAAATTAAAATTTTGCAGTTCTTTTTTTTTTTTTTTTTTTTTTTTGAGCAATAATAATTACCTGATTCTCCTTTCCTATGTTTTCAGTATGCTTTCCCCTATTAATTGTGACCATGTGAGTATTCTGGATATCTGTATTGTTATCCAAGATGTTGTGATGACAAGAAGACTTAGTATCCGAAAGGTTATCTCCAGTATCTTCAGAACTTTTATGTCTTTTTCCAAGTGCTATATCTTTAGTTGAGTTCTTCTTGAGTAGAAACTCCATATCGGTGACTTCTCCATCTTTTTGTGGTAAAAATATAATAGTCTTAACATTATTTGTTTTGACTCTTTTTGGAAGCAGTTTTTGAAATATTTTTCCTGAGATTACTAGTTATTCCAAATAAGTATGGCTTCCCATGAGCTTTAGCTATATAATTAGCTTCATCCTTACAAGCTCCCTTATAATGATTAATCACATAGCATTCAGTGCATATACTACTAGGTTGTCTCTCATAAAAAAAATTATGCCACTTTGAAATTCCTGCATTAGTGATGCACTTGACTCCTCTCCTTAATGGCATGAAAACATCAATATTGACACACACTTTAACTGGGTCACTACCTACTGATATTTCATCTTTTGGCTTTATCCCCATGACTTCACCAATCTTAGTGACAGAAGCAACATTCATATGTTCAGGAAGTAGGTATTTCAACTGAATCGAGAATTGCTGAAATCCCCAATGTTTTTCAAGAAAACCATGTCTAGGATATAATCTTTAACCACCAACAACTGCTTGTTAACACTCCATGATTTGTGTTCGATGACCTTGTTCAGAGGATCCCAACTGCAAAACTTAAAAATCATCATGTTTGGCTCAATCTTAATAATTTTTAATTCTTCAGGTGCAATGAAAATGTGTGGCTCAATCTCAACAATTTTTAATTCTTCTGGTGCAATGAAAGGCCAAGTAAACTTAATGAATCTTTTTACAGTCTAATCTTACAAGCTAATGTGCAGGTTATGCTCTTGTATCTATGTCTAATCATAATTTTTTGTATTTAAACTTATATACGAAGGAATATTTATGTATTGGTACGAATATATACAATTCTTATCATCGGCCTAGTATTTAAAATCCTTTTTCATAATCCCTTGAACTGTTCGTGAACTTATCTTGCTATCTGGTTTAGGTATCCTATTACTAAGGAAAATCAGTTAGATTCCTTTACAAATAAGTAATTGGTTTCCCAATCTACTTCTAACTCTTGGTTATCAAAAAGTATATAGTTGATAGCATTCCCTTCAACTAATCTTTGATGACGATGATGATGAGAACAAGAAATATAAAAGTAAAATCTAATTGTTTTTCAATTTTCTCTCAGTAAATAACATAAACACATCATGGGAGACAAACTACCCCTCACAAACATTCATTCCACTGTATTAATAACAAACCAAATCCGGGCTTTCATATCTTTCATTAACTCAATTTATGTTTCAATAAACAATAAAATTATTACCACAACACATAATCCTTCATGTGCAATTAGAATCAAGAAAAGTCAAGGGAACAAAAACTAAAATGAAACAAACACCAAGAACGAGCAAAATAAAGAATCCAAATCATCAATAACTTTAATTTCTGAGTTGGGCATCTAATTGGGTTAGATTTTGTTCACAAGCTTCAACACGATATCCATTAAAACCTAAACAAAGGTTTTCTTTGGTTGAATTTGCAACTCACAGTAACTTGAAATACCCCAAAAAAGCTTCTAATAAGGCAACGAATGATGGTGGAAAGCAAATAAAACTCCCATTCAGTTAGGGGCACAATACTTGGGCTTGGTACTGGGCTAACTCATTTGGATGTTGGGTTATCTATACTACAAAAAAGATTAGCCAGATCAAGGGACGGGCTATAGCCCGGGTTAGCCCCTTGCTAGGCCCGTCCTCTGCTCCAGCCGACAGAGATATGCATGCTGGCCCTGGCAATGGTTGGGGCTGAACTATGTAGGATACCGACAGCCCGAGACATAACAAGATAGAGCTCGGGGAACCCCTTATTTATCAATCATCAATCATCAATCATCGATCAATCAAATCAATCAATCTAAATACTAGATTCTCCTTAATTATGACCCCACCAAAATATGATGTGTACAACTCTAGTGAGAGTATTTGTGAAAGCTCTCTCATTGATTCTGGCCCCACCTAATTAACAAAAAGAACATATATTTACACCAAACTTACACCTACACGCTACCCCCATTTTCCCACTACTCATGTTCATAACGTATCAAACTGAAAACTGGCTCCACTTCTCTTTTTTTCGGAAATTTCTAAAAGCAGTGAATTGAACCACAACCTAACTCTGCGTCTCTGCCTAGGTTTCCTATGACCTTTTCTGCCCGTACTTCGTTTTTCTAAGATTACTTTGTGTTGTGATTGATTTTTTTATATTTTTTTTCGTGTTGCTGAAATTAGGAGCCCTGAGAGCATCCACAGTCATCGACCAAAACTAAAAATTTGGTCGAAAACTGAGACACTATCGAGTGGAGTAAAGAGTAAATCCCAGACTAAAACTAAAAACCAAACCAAATTTGGTCTTTGGTTTAGTTATAGTCTGGCGTAATCTGCGTCTACGCCTGATTGGGGCGTAGCTGTAAGTTGCGTTTGTTAATGAGACGTAAATTTAGACTCCGCCCGATTGAAACGCAACTTTAGACCCCGCCCGGTGGGACGTAATTAACATTTGCGCCTGATACCAAGCGGCACCATAATATTGCGCCTCATTCAGGCGTAGTCACAAGTTACGTCTCACCGGGCGTGATTTTAAAGTCCGCCTGTAGTCAGGCGCAATTACTAGTACCGCCTGTAGAATGATGGGGCGCAATTATAAGTAACGCCTGTTGAATGTATGGGGCGCAATTGGCAGTAACGCCTGTTGAATGCATGGGGCGCATTTATAAGTTGCGCCCCATCAGGCGCAGGCTTGAAACTACGCCCCATTTGTTGGTTTAACTACGTGTGTGTTTTCTGCCCATATATATAATTTAGAACTTTCCTAATTATCATTATTAGTCAAGTTTGTAATTTCTTATGTTATGTGGTTGTTTTCCTCGGCCATGTTGATTTGATCTTTATCTTGGATTACCATCTTGTTTTACAGGGCGGAGTCACTAAGTTGCGCCCCATCAGGCGCAGGCCCAAGCTACGCCCCATCAGGCGTAGTTTCAAGTTGCGCCCCATCAGGCGAATTGTAGTATTTGCGTCCCATTCAGGCGTAATTTGTATTTGCGCCCCTCGGGCGTAGTTACGGATTACGTTCCACACCAAACGCAAATTTAAACACCGCCCAACGTCAGGCGTAACTTAAAGTTGCGTCCAACCCAAACGCACTTAACAACTACGCCCCATATCAGACGAACCATTCTAACTCCGCTCCACCAAATTTACTCCTCCAACGTAGTGTCTCACCACGGACTAAAACCATATCTTTAACTTTTTTTTGGTTTTTAGTCTTTAGTTTTACTCGTCCCACTGCAGTTGCTCTGAGATCTCTTCCGGTCTGGATTTTAAGTTCGGATTTTTAAGCATGGGTTTTGTTCTGATTTGTTTAGCATGATAATTGATAATTTCATGAAAGTGTTTCTGACAATAGATTAATGTATCTCTGATATAGGCATTGGAAATATCGGCAGCGGATATTCGTAAGTTTTTCTTTTTTACGTTGCGCATAACATGTTTGATAAAATACCTTACTAAAAGTATTTTATAGTTCATAAACAAAGGGATGTGGTTCTATTAGATGTTAATGGGTTGATTCTGAAAACCGTTGTTGGTGAAGAAACCCACAGGTAATTTTTTTATTTTTTTTGGTTTGATTGAATATTTGAAATTGGGTATTGTAATTGGGCAATGTTTTCTCACTAGGTATTAGATGTCTTTTATCTGGTTGAGGGTGTTGGTATAGCTATGTAGGACACCTCGACCAAAGAACTTTTTATGGCAGATCCACATGAAGATGATTCAAGAGGTAATTTCGATGAGGATATTAATTTCACAATTATATACAAATGAGGTTTGCACAAATTTTCAAGAAGTTCCCTGATTAGAATCTTGGATTAGACAGATTTATAGGTCCATGTTTTGGTGTCCTTGAAAAAGCATTTGTATAGATTGGTAAGAATCGTAATACAGTATCATGGTGATTCAATGTAAAAGCTACACATCAATGTATTCTGAATACTATTGTACACTATGGAATATCAATTTTTGCACACTTTTTACAAGTGCGGAAAGATATTCGGGCTAGCTAAACTCAAAAAAACCAGTGACACATCTTCATTATATAGGATTTACTGCAAGTTCTAGGTATTGATAAATCTACTTCAAGTTGCTTCATAGCTTCATGTTCTTAAGTTATTACATTAATGGGGCCACTTTAATTTGCTCCAAATTAAGATATCTGGATTTGACTGTTACTGTTTGATTTAGCATGATTATGCTTACAACTTCAGTATGCTCTAAACTCGCAGAGGACTTTGATTAACTTCTAAAAGAGTTTTAACGCACAACGACAATGTACAGCTGTTGAAAGAGAGGTATAAAATTTCCCTTATGTGCAACAATTATATATGATTGAAACTTTGAGTGTGTTCGCAGGTGCATAGCGTAATTCATGAATATTCGTCGAGAACCTTATTTTTTGAGTATTTGCTGAAGCATACTGCAATCATCAAGGTACTCTCTCTAAGGTTTAAAATTAATTTTCAATGTTGCACACAATATCAGTTCACAGGTTACAGAAAACACCTAGATTGCACTTCAAAATGTGCTGTCACAATTAAATTACCTGACATGAGTACTCCTTAGTCGTGCAGTTTTTGTCAGTTTTTCACTTTAGCATTTTTGTCATTAATTTTCAGTTTTTGTCAGTATTCTTTGACAAATACATTTTTGGTGTTTCAGCTAAAATAAATCAAGTGCTGAGTTTGATGTTTACACCTTTGGTGCTAAAATTTGCAAAGCAACATCAAGGCTGTCTATTACAGGTTCTCATTTTTTAGTCTGCAACTACTATCTTTTAAAGATTTTCAAAGACTAAGCATATACACGAACTTTACTTCAGAGAGTCTCCAAACTCCATGAAAGCAACATTTGTTGTTTTAAAATGTTTACTTGAACATTGGTGTACTTAATGCAGTGGAATATTTATAGGGTTATTTGATTTTTGGTACTCAGTTTTTGACCAGAACCTGGGTTTGGTCTAACATTTGTCCGGCCTTTGCATTTGGTCTAAAGACCAACGTTGACCTGTGTTGACCCAGTTAAGTATATTTTTACTTTATTTAATGATATTAATAATTATTCATTTACTATTTTGCCCTTTACTTACTAAAGATTTACACCTAAAATACTTTTAATCTGAACTCTAACCCAGAAATGAAACGGTTGTTGGTTTTAGATGTGCGAAGGAAAGAGTAGAATGTGAAGAGACATTCTCGATTGTTTTATTTACAAGAAAAAAGTCATTTGATTGTTCGATCAAAGATAAATGAAGGGGTGAACACCGAAGTTGCTGGGGAAGAACACCTTCCAAGTTATCTTCGACTCCAAATGTACAAGGTTAAAATTTCTTTAGCCTCCAAATAGTGAAACGAATCACTAAGTTAGAACCCGTCACGTCTTTTGGGTATAAAAAGAAACACCAATTCGTTGTCTTCCTCAACAACATAATGTCGCCACCACCATCACCGCTTGTAACGTGAAATCCAGCCACCACTACTGTAGCCACCTAATTCATTCACACAAATCAGAACAGCAACAACCCTTGAAGAAGATGGTGATTCAGGCCTTTACTCGAACATGTTGTGTGCACAACCTGGTGGTGGAGGAGATGACTATGCTGTGATATTTTTAGCCACTTTCATGCTTCAATCCACCCTGCAAATTGAATTTACAGAAATCCAAAACAATGTTCAAGCATTCAAACAGACTTCCATTGTAAATTGCAACCAATTTCACCTGTTCAACTCATGTAAACACCCATCACTTCCATGGAAACCATTCATATCTTCACTGCTTTCTAATGCCACAACTTTCCCTGAATCCACCAGTTTCTCGCTGGTTTCACATAAACAATCAGAACAAACAAAATGAGACTGAATCCAAGCTAACAACATTACTATCTCGATTAAAATCAAAACAAACAAATTGAAATTGAAGCTAGTACCCTTCTTCTCAATCTCACCTTTACTGTTTGATTGTTTAATCAACCCATTACTCCTCTCTGTTTAAGAACCCTAATTTCACCATCTTCTTGTAACTACTAGAACCCAAAATTGATGCAAACCATATGTTCATCCTCCTGTTAGAACTTATTATCACCATAAATTTCCTCCAACCCTTCAAATCACCAGCAGCAATCGATGTTCTTCCCTGTAAATCTGATAATAACTTCACCTCTTTTTCAATTAGTTCTAGTCTCTTCCGAAACACCATTTTCTTGTTCTTGACAAACATTAAAACCCATCAATACTTCCTTGTTCTTAGGGATGAATTATGATAATGAGAAGGTGACAGTGGTGGGGATATGATGATGTTATGCGAAGACGATGGAGGTGGAGATTATGAAGGTGACGGTGGTGGGATGGATTTGTATTTCTCAAAGTCTAACAGTGTAGAGGCGGGCGCAGAAGAAGAGCGAAGAAGAGAATGCGTTAGGGTTATGGTAATGGTAAATGAATGGGTAAGATAGTAAATTCCTCTAACAATTTCTTTTGTTTCTTTTCTAAAAATAATTTCTAAAGGGAACTTAATATCTAACCAAGTCAACGCGGGTCAACGTTGATCTTTAGACTAAATACAAAGGCTGGACAAATGTTAGACCAAACCCAAGTTTTGGTTAAAACATAAGTATCAAAAACCAAATAACCATATTTATACGTTGATTGCAATATTCTTTGGGCAGGTATTTCTGACGGAGCAGGAACTATAATTAACTAGAAATTGATGGAACCCTTTAAATGGTTTGTTGGAGGAGAATCTTATAGAACATTGGCTTTAACCAAAAACACTCTATAAAAGGGAAGTGGAGAGATACATGAAGGACTCCATCCATTTTTCATTTGTATACATAATGTCTGAAGGGTAGAGAGGTGAACAACAGAATGAAGCGTAGGCCAAGGTCCAACCAAGCTTTGGAAAACAACCAAAAAAAAAAACAAGCTTGGTAGAGGGGCGGCCTGAATTGGTAGAGGGGCGGCAAGTGTGATAGCAATGTCCCTCTTATTGGTTAGGGGGTGTCCTATAGGGGGTGTAGATTGACTAGATTACCCTTTTCACCTTAAATTAACCAAAATCAAATCAATTTTTTTTAAACTTAATGAATCAGAAAAAATCAAGTTAGTTTTTTTTTTCATCTTCTTTTTCATCTTCTCTTCTCCTCCATCAATCCTAACCTCCATTAAAACCGAAAATTTCATCGTCTTCGATTAATCGGCGATTTGAAAAATGTTTGGAAAAACTCAGTTAGGGTTTTGTTTATCGTGTTGGATTTAAGTTAATTTTGTATCAAAAATTAGGGTTTTGTATGAAAATTGAAATTGAAATTTCTGGGTTTATGCGAGTTACGGTTGGTAACAACTCAATTACGAACCGTAATCGGAGATTTTGAAGAACATACGGTTGGCAAAACCGTATGTTCTTAGTTTTGAGAATATGTTCAGTTACGGTTTTTATTTGCATCATATTTATCAACCGTAATTGAGTTACGGTTTGTTACTCAAACAACCATACCAACCGTAAATATTCCTGTGTCTTAAGAATTTATCAAATAATGATTTACGGTTCAAAAGTTAAGTTGACACACCAACCGTAGGGTAATTACGGTTGGTCTCGATTCATTAGTTACCAACCGTAACTGGTTTTATGATTGGATCTTCCCCAAATTTAACCAGTTACGGTTGGTATTCGATAACTTACTGAACCGTAACTAAGAGTTACTGGTTGGTCACGAGCAAAATTGCAACCGTAAGTTCTTGAAAATTCAAAAGTTTTGATTTTGTTATGTAGTTTAGATAATTTTGAGCGAGAAAAAGCTAATTGAAACTAATTTAGAAGTATATCGGGTCACTGGAATCACTCATTTTGGTTGAGTGAATCAAAATCTAGGGTTTCACAAATATCACATAAGTTTTCTTTTTCTTCTCCTCTAATTTTTTTTTTTTGATAACTCTAAAAATTTGATTTTAGAGTTATAATAAGTAAAAATTAATTATCAACACTAATCTTGATTATCATTACTAATCTTGATTATTAACAATAAAGGCTAATTAGTCATTTCCTTATTTTCATTGATAAGGGGCACTTGAATTTACTTGTAATGACCTTTTTTGTCTTATTCACTTGCCGCCCCTCTACCGATTCCTACCGCCCCTTTACCAAGCTTGAAAAAAAAAATGGGAGTTACCTCAAATGATGGAAAATGAAAAAGAAAAAAAATAAAAATAAATGGGGCATCACAACTAGGAGATTTATAACACAGGTCTATACATGTATTGATCTTTAGTTCTGTCAGGGAGAGGATTTCATTTTTTATAAAATGTTTGAACATTTATACTGCCATTTGTGAATTTCTTAGATCGAAACACAATTAAGCTTAAATATTTTGTTATAGCTAGCATTGGTGTTTGAGTCGACCAATCAATTGGTTAATTTACTTTCAGCCTTAGCGGTTGCAATATTTTCTTTGGAAGGTGAAATGATTAAGATAAATAATTGCAATCTCACCTTCCCATTTGGAGTGCATTTCTGTGTGCATGTTCCAAGGAGGCTTCCTAAACCAGATGGATTTGACTGTAAAGTTGTACTATGTATGGTGTATAAATTGTTTTTGTACATTAACTGTAGTATGTCGCTTATGCTGTATATAAAAGCTGTTAGAATACTGATTCTAGCAACATACTGTTTGAGGACTCTCTTTACCTTTTTATTATGTTTTAGTTTCAGTCTTTTGATTTTCTCTATGTTGATGATGTTTTGCATTTTCATTCCCGGTGAGTAATTTTGACCCAAACCTGAATTGGACTATACCTGGTGCGAAGCACGGGTTGCTATCTAGTATTGTGGACATGAAAATATAGGTAACCAGTGGTTGTCTAATTATTTAAATCTTCAATTCCCCCGGGTTTATTCATATATAAAAAGTAATAATAACAGAAAAAGAAAGAACAGACAGAACATGGTTTCCTATGCAAACTTGCATGTGGTTGCAGTTTCAGCAATGAGGCAAAGAGGAATCTTCTTGTGCTTTGTGAGACCATCCGCTTCTTCTATATCTACTTCCTCTGGTTTCATCCCAGAGGGCAATTTCCAGTCAACACAATGAAGCAAATTTGCCAGGGTGAGCTCGACTAGCACTACCGAGAAGTTGACACCAGGGCAACCCCTCCGCCCAACCCCAAAGGGTATCAACTCGAAATCTTGGCCTTTGACATCTATGTCATTATTTAAGAATCTTTCTGGTCGGAATTCAGATGGGTTTTCCCAAATTTTTGGGTCCATTCCAATTGCTTTTGCAGCAACAAACACCCTTGTTTTTGCTGGAACGTGGTATCCCTTGATTTTGCAGTTTTGGGTAGTTTCTCGTGGAACTAGTAATGGTGCGGGAGGGTGGTGTCTCATTGCCTCCTTAGTTACTAGTTTCAAGTACTTCAGTTTAGGAAGATCACTTTCTTCTACCACCTCTTTATCTCCGACGCTTCTTCGCACATCCTCCTGTGCTTTCTTCATGACTTCAGGGTTCCTTATCAGTTCTGTCATAGCCCAAACGATTGCTGCAGAAGAAGTATCACTTCCAGCTCCGAATATGTCCTGTGTAAATTATTAAGAAGTTAAAGAACAAACAGAATTTGGAGGAAACAGAGAACAAGTTGTAATAAGAATGAGATGGAGAAAAGATAAAAGACTTTACAGTGATAACCCCCTTAATTTGTTCTCTACTTAGAGTGATGCCCTGACCAGGATTCTTCTGAACCCGAAGCAGCACATCAACAAGGTCTTCCACTGCAGGTGTGAGCCTCTGTGGATTAAGGTGCTCATCAATTACTTTCTCATAGAAATCATCCATTTGCCTGAATGTCTTCTCTAGCTTTGCTTCTGTTCCATCAATCTTGTGTATCCAAGCCAACCTTGGGAAGAAGTCTGCCACGCAGAATCCAGCCAATAAGTCGTGTGTTTCTTTAATAAGTCTGTGAAACTTACTCTTGCCGTTGGTATCAATTTCTTCTTCATATTTCCTTCCAAAAGCAACTCGACATATGACGTTGTTAACAAAACAAAGTATCATCTCACTTAGATTTATCGGGGTAGGCAAAGAAGAAGAAGAAGATCGGTGAATGAGTTCGATCAGCGCAGCCACCTCTTCTGCCCTGACAGCGCGAAACGATTGAACCCTCTTCACACTCAACTGCTCCGCCATTGTTATCTTCCTAACCTCTCTCCAGTACTCCCCATAAGGAGCAAAAGTTATATCCACAAACTCGTAAGAAAATTTCTTTGCTGCATATAGCATGGGTCTGTTGGAGAACACGAGATCGTGTGCAGTAAACATTTCTTTCGCAATATTTGCAGAAGAGACGACCAAAGTTGGTACTGAGCCTAATTTAAGAAACATTATAGGTCCATACTTATCAGAAAGTTTCTTAAATGATATATGTGGTAGTTCAGTAATCTGATGCAGGTTTCCTATCAGAGGTAACCTAGTTGGACCTGGTGGGTACTTCTCTGTCTTTCCATTTTCGTTTCCTCTCAGGTTTTGGGCAAGCAAGCCCAATAGTGAGAAGATGAAAACAAGCAGGAGGATCAAAATATTGGTGTTAGTTAGGACTTGAAGAAGCGGATTCATTTTTTTTTCTTTCTTGTACACTCTTCTAGTAATAAGTGTTTTTTTTTTTTTTTGCTGTGCAGTTCTAGTGAACTTCGAACCCCTTTAAATATACAAATAAGATCGACGTAAAAGATAATCAGTTAAATGCTACGAAAGTCTTCGAGAAAATTTTTTGATGGGGGCAAATATGGATGGAGGCATGGGGATGAATAGAAATTCCACACTTGTCCCTCTTTGTCTTGCCATTTTTAGCTAATTAACATTTTGACCTTGTACACCCCTCCCCAAAATCTAATAAAATCTTATCTATCCATAAATATTAACTAACCTTAATTAACGAGGTCCTATTTGTATAAACCACGGGCTGAAATGATAGGTGTCAATAATGTTGTGCCACGTATGAATTTGACCGCGCCATGTAGGAATTTGACTTTGCCACATGGGCAGAAAGAGTGTGGGAGTTTGTGTTCAGAGTGTGAGCGGAAGGTAAGAGTTTTTGTAGTAATTGAATTTGGTTTGCGTATTGGAGTGAGAATAAAACGGTAACAAAATGGCAAGTTTGAGTTAGGGCTGCACAAGACCCGCCCACGATACCCATACCCGCCCGTACCCGCTAAATCCGTGGGTTTTTTGTTCATACCCGCCCGTTGTGGGTGCGGGGTTGGTTAAGAAAAAAAAAAAAACCCCATCTGTCGTGGGTGCGAGGTTGGTTTTAGGTCATACCCGCCCATACCCGCCCGAAAAACCCGCTCAATATACACCGTTGATTACAGCTAATCCTTCACTGGCCTTGAGAAGTTCAGCTCGCTCCCTAGACCACCTCTTTTGTCTCTTTCTCCAGAGACTTCATGTTTTCAATGGTTGTTGGTGTCTTGAGTGTGAACATATCCACATAGGTGCCAATTTAAGAGCTGGCCTTCTTAACGTTGAGAGATTTCTTTACCATCAAAAATAAAACAGAAGCGTATTGGATTTGCTATCACTATAATTAGCTGCACGCGTCATGCAATATATTAAAGCGGACTCCATGGATTGTAATCTTGAAAATTTCAATGTGGTGCGGCCAGATTATAGCGAACTCCTCCTCCTCCTGATGAGTATATCTAATTTTTGGATTATATCTAATTATTGCGGGTTTAAGCGGGTTTAAACCCAAACCCGCCCTACCCACAGCGGGTGGGTAACAAAACCCCCTTTGTTTGTGGGTGCGGGGTTGGTTATGAAAAGAAAACCCGCGGCTTGTGGGTGCGAGGTTGGTTTGAGCTTATACCCGCCCATGTGCAGCCCTAGTTTGAGTTGTCATAATGTAATGATGATACCCAGCTAGAGCTATACTACTAGCATACTAGCATGTGATATGGAGTAGGATTTTATGCCCACTCTTTAATGAGGGTGTATATAACGTTTTAATCTCGGCAGTTGCTTCAATCTAAGGATTTATGTAATAAGGGGTTAAGATTCTAAGAGCATCTCCAACGGGAGGATGTTATGCTCCTATTTTAACGGATTAGGCTGTTTTTCCTTAAAAAACATCTCCAACGGGAGGATGTGAAGCTTATGTGGAAAAAAATTAGATACACATCCTCTAGCTTATCCTCTTGTTTTAGAGGATCTCTTAGAGGATTTAATAGTTATTTAATCCCTAATATTAAGGAAAAGAAAACTCTCTCCCAATCAATATGTGACAACCGTAATATCACTTCTTCACATTGTTACATGGTTGGAGATGATTTTGCTGTACTTCCTAAAACTAAGGAAACTTTTAGCAAAAAGCAGCAAATTTACCCATCCGCACATCAAGGACACGGATGTCCCGTTGGAGATGCTCTAAACATGAGACTTCAGCCAATCAAAATAACCGATCAGATACCTGCACTCTTTAAAGAAGTGTGTATATAATTCAACTTATATCTAAAATAAGCACAAAATTCACAAGTAAAAATAAATAATTTCACAGAAAAAGTAATAATTGTGTGACCTAACCGACTTCTGGTCTTTAATAGTACTACGTAACCTAGTTGAAAAGTAAATTTCAAGGTGCGTTCACACTATTAGTGCCCTCTTTTTGGATGGATCTAAACTGTTAGTGCCCTCTTTTCCTTTCCCATTGATGTGAATTAATGACTTCGGGTACATACATTCTAAATCATGTGAATCTGGAGTGAAGGAGTGTCTGATAGGGTTTTCAACAGGCTTTGTCTTTGTTTTCTAAGTTGATCCATCAGTCCCAAAGAAGGTTATCTTGCGGTTATCATCACAATATACTGCAACTTTTTTTTTTTATCTAGAATCAAGTTAAGGATGAATGTGCGGGACGTGCAGCTCTTTAAAAACATGCTGAATATCGGACGTTGGGAAAGTTAAATAAGGACGCACTTTATGCTTTTGTGGTCTGCAGACTAAGTTTACAGACTAAGTTTTTGTCTGTAAAATGTTTTAGGTTGGTTGTTTTTGTACCTTATTTCACGCTAAAACTTTGACCAGGTTACTATGTAAGAAATTATTACTATGTAGGAAACATGGATTGCTGAAAGGGATTTGGTGGAGGAATTTTCAGGAAAAAGCTTCACTTGGACCGTAGCATCCAAGGCTTTCAACATTTTTATTATTGGTTGACCAAATGAGGAATTGTGACTATATAACATTTGATCTTCTATTATATATGTACAGGTAGTTAGTCCCTTATTAGCCTTGCGACTCTATATTAAATGAAATCTAGAGGTAAAGTAGCACCGGAACATTAAGGAGCTAGCATGTCACGTTATGCAAGTGATATTATTTTTTTATTTTATTCCGAAATACTCCCTCCGATTTTTTGGAGAAGTGTTACTTTCACCATTTGAATTTAGTCTATTGTGTTACTTTCACCATTTCAATTTAATCTATTTTTAGGCTAAAATGAAAAAGTGAAAGTAACACTTTTCCAAAACGGAGGTAGTATCAATTAGTTGTCTTTAATCTTCATTCTGGTTATTTTATGTTGTGCCTGATATTTTCCCTTAATGTGCAACTTTCCGTTATTTTATGTCGTGCCTAACAATTTTACATTAATGTGTAGCCGGCCTTAGAAAAAAGGGTAAATTTATTAAATACCCTTAGTTTTGACACCCAATAAATATACCCTTATACAACAATATAAATACCCCTATCATTTAAATCCCTTATCCCTTAAAAAACAGATTACCTTAATACCCTCACTTACAATATTATTTTCCATTTTAAAATCTTATCCTTAAAAAAATAATTTTTCTATTATTTCATATCCACCAGCAGCACCATTTCACCACCACCAACAACACCGCCACCACCACTCCACCACCACCACCGCCACTCCACCACCGCCACTTCGCCACCACCACTCCGCCACCACCACCACTTACTAAATACAACCACCAATAATATTCCACCACCGTCACACACCACCACCATCATTGTTTGCCCATGCCGCCACCACCACCACCACCGCCACCATTAATATTAGGTGTCAACAACTGAAGTTGATCCAAAAAATCAAAAAATATTTGTCAAATTTGGTTGTTGATTCCATTTTTCCATTGTTGATACACAAACATTGGTTGTTGACTCCCTAAAACTAAGGTCAATTTCTATTGTTGATACACAAATATTTGTTGTTGATTCCATTGTTTCATTGTTGATACACAAACATTGGTTGTTGACTCCCTAAACTAAGGTCAATTTCTATTGTTGATACACAAATATTTGTTGTTGACTCCTTACACTAAGATCAATTTCTATTGTTGATACACAAATTTGGTTGTTGATTCCATTTTTCCATTGTTGATACACAAACATTGGTTGTTGACTCCCTAAAACTAAGGTCAATTTCTATTGTTGATACACAAATATTTGTTGTTGATTCCATTTTTCCATTGTTGATACACAAACATTGGAAATCAATACAAACACCAAATAATTTGTGACGAAGTAAATGTGCCCAAATAATACATTCCCCACTGTGCAATCATGAAAACCCCCACCATGCTAGCAAATCAATACAAACACCAACAACAACAGTTAAATGCAACTAATAAACACCACCGCCACCAACAACAACGACGTTAAATTGCTTCCCGACGCCAATATCAACAGTTACATCCAATAAAATCAACAAATCAAGGACAATTGAAATTAAATCAACATACGAAATCAGATCCTTAAACCACCACCGCCATAATTAAAAAATCAAGTAAAAACAACATGTTAATTTCAATTTCTATGAGTCAATACAAGAAGAAAATAATCATTTACCTGGAGCAATAATTGATCTGAAGAAGAATGAAATCCAAAATTAGGGTTTGAAAAGGGAAT
This sequence comes from Papaver armeniacum, assembly GCA_023531295.1. Lineage (NCBI taxonomy): Eukaryota > Viridiplantae > Streptophyta > Magnoliopsida > Ranunculales > Papaveraceae > Papaver > Papaver armeniacum. Next base: position 24,437 of record JAJJWW010014335.1, on the reverse strand, counting down.
CACGTACAATTTATTTGCAAATTGAATCGAATCTAACATTTTTGATGCTCGAAATTAGGTTTTGGAGAACATTTTTGCGTTGGTTCATCACTAGGTTTACGGTTTGTAGTTGAATCACGTGAAATCGATCTAAAATCGATTGTTTTGGAGGAGGTGGTGCTGATGGTGTATGGGTAGTAGCAGTGTAGGAGGTGGTGCTGGAACTGGTTGGTTTAATGGATTTTTCATGGTGATGGTGATGGTGATGGAGATGATGGTGGTAGAGATGGAAATGGTGGCGACGGAGACGGTGGTGGCGATGGACAACAACATATATCGCCACTGCAGTTTACGAAGATGGTGTTCCTGAATCTGTTTGTGGCGACGGAGGAGAAGGTGGTGGTGGTGGTGGTAGCGACGATGAAGACGATGATGGTGCTGATAAAAACGGAAAGAGAGAGAGAATTGAAATAAAAGAGGAGATGATATCGATGGATGTAAGGGTATATTTGTAATGTTGTCTAATCCTTAATGGACTCCTGATGAGCTTTGGAAGGAGAGGGGTATTTTTATTGTAGGATAAGGGTAGTTGTGTAGCCCGTCAGAATTGAGGGCAATTATATAATTCCCACTAGAAAAAAACGGGATCCAATTTATTTTCTTGACAAGTTTGGGGCTTAGGTAAATTATTTTGCCAGCTAGGATATGGGGCTTATGTGAATTATTTGATGCCTAAAGATTTCCTCACCCACCTAGGTTAAGGAGATAAGGGGTGTCTAAACTATATAAACTTACTAAGTTACCCTCAATATTAAAATTCATTCCTAAGCGTATCCTTCTAAAATCCAAAAAATTTCAAATTCTTTCTAAACTAAAACCTAATCATTTTCCTTACAAACTAAAATTAAAATCTAACTTCATCAATTCTAACGATATCGATCAATTTAAAGAAAATTTCATCATCACTTTTAAAAAAAAAAAAATAGTCAATCTAAACATCGTTGATTGCAACCCATACTCCTAATTATATTTGTGATCAATTTATCCATTCAAAATTGAAAAATACAAACAATCTTGGGTTTATGTGTTTGACCATAATCGGTTGATGTCTATGTCCATATGGACCGATTCCTATGATAATCGGTTTATGTTCATGACCATGTCAACCGATTATTCTGTATATGTTTTCTGGTTGAAGAACATTTAACCAGAATCGGTTGATGTTCATGCCCATATCCCCGATTCTGGTATGGAAGAAATACTAAGTTTTATGTATGTTTTTTTTTTGTTGTTGCTAGAATCGGATTACGTGAAAGTCCAGATAAACAGATTGTATAATCTTTGTTTATGAGAGTATGGCAAAATCGGTCTATGTGTACATCTATAAAATCCGTTTATAACAATCGTTTTATGTGTACATTAATAAAAACCGATTCTGGATTTTTCTCGCGAACCATAAAAACTCAACCCAAAAAATGGTCTATGAGGGCACGAATATCAATCGGTTCCTGATTGAGTTTTTCAAAAATAAATCCGATTTTTTCATGTTTTAATGATAATTTAAGATTAGTTGATTTCCATTTTAATTTGATTAAATATCAATTAATCACCACACTAATTAATTAAGAATAAATTAGTCATTATGTAAAATAATTGGGTAAGGGGTTTTCCCTTTTACTTCTTAATGCATGTTTTTGAGCTATCCTCAGAGAAATCCCAACATATCAGTCAAACCTTATACCCGTACAAGGTTTCAGTCAAACTTGTTTGACGGACAGAGTTAAATCGGTCAGAGCTGGTTGAAGTGATTCATGCTGAAATGACTGAAATGTCCTTTTAAGTAGTTAACTTGACCAAAGCTGATACGAGTACAGTAAGTAATCTGAACCAGTCTGATACCCAAGTGTTGGCTTCCTCATTCTCTTCGTTCTCCCTACCTTTGTATTCCATGTTCTCCGTCATATTTTTTTTTCTTATTCATCGTTGTGTAACAATGCTAATCAAGAGATTCGAGCGAATGAGAAAGAATTCGAAACCAGGTGACCTAAATCAAAATTTTAATTGCATCGTGTGATTACATTGATATTAATTGTGTGTATGCTTAGCACGAGATTCAAAATCCCTACATCGATTTGTCTTCTTATTAAATTTTTACTCCTTGCATGCCTATTTTTAGTGAAGTTCTTGATTTGAATTGATTTATACTATGCCCTATTTAGTCAAAATGTACAAATTTTGATTTTTTTTTTGATTTTTAGTTGGGTAATTTGTGACTGACGGCCACAACTTCAAGTGCTCAATTAGGTCACAGTGTTATTCCTCCTGCTTTAAATTTCTCAAGAGAGTTGCTTCAAAACGGTGTGGAGCAGTATTACTAGTTCTTGGTTCAAGTATCCTTTGAAAAAATCCTCTAATAATGTTCGACATGGAGTGAGTCATGAAATTCAATCAGAAAAGGGTCCAACAACGAGGTTTAAAGAATCAAGAAATACTGAAATTGGCCGAGGAAGTTGTAGTTGAGAGCTCAAATATGACCCATCTTATTAAATTGTACTATATGGGTGGTTAATAGAAGAGGCTTCAGATCTTGTTTTGGGTCTTCATCTATAACTGAATTACCCAAAATTGATGTTGAAAACCCGATTGACGATTCTGATCAAGAAAACGGTAAGGATATCTTTGACATAACATGAGATATATTGTAAAGTATAGTGGAAGTGCAAGTGCCAAAGTAATCAATTCTTGTGGTTGTGTGGATAGTGGGAGTATTTGCAGAGGTAGTACTAGCAGGTGACTTGGTTTAGCTAAGTCATTACAAGCATACAAAATTCATAGAGGATTTCCTCTACCCAGTTAATTTTATACTACAATAGGAAAATTATTGTGTTTTTTATAAGGAAACTTGGTTTTCCTACCCAGATAATTTTATACTACACCATGCTTATAAACGTGTAATGTGTTTCAGCTGATTCCAAATGCGAGTGTATTTATATGAACAAGTACTTAGTGTAAGAAAGTAAGAACAAAGCATATGTTGTGCATTTTGACTTGGTGGTAATTTTGATTGGGGTTATTTTTCTTTATTTTTGCAGTTTCCTCGACGTAACCAATTTCCTAGAGAGATTGAGAGGGAAAAAAATGGTTTTTGCAGGGGACTCCTCGAATAGGAACATGTACAAGTCTATGGTATGCATACTTTGGAATGCAATTGCAGATAAGAGCAGAATAGTTAGCAGCAGAGGAGATTCCACCGTACATATAAGGAAAGTCTTGTTTAGTGCAATTTCTTAATTTTCGATGATTTATCTGAATGTTGATGGAATCCCTCCTCCTCTTAAAAAAGTGGACCAATGCTTTTACACGTATCCATGTATTTGGAGCCTTTATCTGGTGCTGAGGTATTTATACAATCTTATTTTTTTCATCCAGGATTACAATTGTAACATAGCGTTTGCAATTCAACTTACAGTTAATGCTCTAATATATCTACTCATTTAAAAATAATTTGAAAATAATACAACTGAATTGTGACCTAAGTTTGGACCTTCATCAATTTCATCTGAAATCTGGATAATCTCGAAAATAACCTTAGTCAAAGGTTTTTACTTTTAGTGTTTCATATCATGTCAATTGGTAACTGCTTGTTACTTAATTTACTGCTTGAGGTCATTTTGCATACTAAAGTTCTCATGCTCACCTTAAATCCAACTGACAATCACATTATTTTGTGTACCGGTAGTTGATTTGTTCTATATATTCATCGTTTTTTAGCCGAATGACATCAATAATTGCTTTGATTGGGATGAAGTCAGGCTGCCTGCTGAGAACAATCAAATAGCTTTAGAACTTTCATTAACTATCCGCATACATGATTTTATGTATGAATCAAGCATAAGAACAAAGACATGGCAATGAGACTAATTTTCTGCTGATGTTTGTTTTGTCCATTTTTCTTTGTGCCCTTTCTTCATTTTCCCTTTAGTTATATCTTAGCATAGATTTAGATGTGAGTATGATTGCTTAATGTAGAAAGCCCATGGTTCAGTTCTTGATAAGGATATTCTTATCTGCAATGGGGTCTTAGTCACGGACTCTAGAGCAAGTATTGGTTCCATACTACTTTGCCATGCAAATGTTTGGTCTGCTCTTCTTCAATTAAAACAAGTGTGTTGTATGGTTAACTTGGGCTACTCTCTCTTGTTAGCATGATATCTGCATACATAAGTATCAATAGAACTCTTGAATACAAGTTGTTTGACCATCCATAACGGTACTGTCAAAAAGATCCATTTGTAAAGCCTATTTTTTTTCATGAAGTTTCCTAGTGACCCGCAACTGCTCTCACGTTTTGTTTAAGATATGTTGTTAACGAGGGTTCAAGACTGGAGATTCCTGAAGGTCCACTAGGGAAACTAATTCAAGGTAAACTATGCACGTAGCCTATTTAATTTATACGACCATATGGATAAACTAACCATTTTAATTATAAGGCTATAAAATATGATACCTAATTTATTTTATAATACCATCTTACTACGGTACCCAATTTATTTCATAAGATCGTCTGAAACATATTAACTATTTATTTTTGTTGAGCCATTTGTTTTTTTTTTTTTGTTTTTTTTTTTTTTTAATAAAAGAAAATTATTATTAAAGTTTTAATTATATAAATTGTTAGATAAATAAAAGAATCACACAGAGCTATTGGTTGGTAACCTAGCAACAAGCTGAGCGCCAACCCCCCCTCTGAACAGCAACGCCTACTCTATGAAAAACAAAACTACCATAACCGCTACTAGCGTCATTATTAACAAGACAATTCTTCAGACGCTTAAAAAAACATAAAGTATCTTCACCGAGCTCACCCAAAGTGGAGAAAGCCAAGACCCCGAGACTATAACCGAGTGAAGTGCACTTGTCCAGATATTTAGCACGCTTCCTTGAAACTGCCTTTGAAATGTTTTTCCCTAGGACAAAAGAGCGAACACCATCACCAGTAAAAGGCGAGACAACAGTAACATCCATGCAGACATCTTGCCCATTTTCCCAGTTGAGAACTAGAATATCAGCAGGCCTCAAGTCTACATCCTCATCGAAACAATACCCGAGAGAAACCTCCTTACGAGCCGGTACACTAGCCTTGTAACAAATATCAACAATAATATCACGAACCATATCATGTCGAAACTTGCTTCCAACATCTTTAGCACAATGGAGCGCATGATCACCAAAAATGTCCATAGTTTTGTTACAACTAGTGCATAATCCATTCTCAACAAACAGAGGAATACCAAGACGATAACAGAGCACAGCCCGAAACTGTCTAGGCCCAATGAACTGGTTAAGCCCACTGATTGGTACGGCCAGAAGATAATCTTGAGCATGCTTGATATGATTACACTGCCACAAAACAGAATCTCTTGCAGACAAGGAAAATTGGTCTGGGATTTGCTTCTTAATTGCGTCAAAATAAGTGACTGCCAGGGAATGCATGGAAGGGGGGGCAGTATCATCGACGCGGTAAGAAGAAGGTAATCCACATACCTGAATAAAGTTCTGAAGAGCCAAATGATAAGCAGAGCCTTTGTTTGTTGAGAATAAACTACCCAAAATTTTCTTAAATACGGGCGGTCCGATTCTCGAGAAGCGAGGAAACGTATAAGTACGGGTGTCCGCCATGGTGTAGATGCCAAGACCACCATCTTTGATAGGCAAAGTAGCTAATCGCTGCTGTAGAGGACCAAATCCTGCACCATCTCCAGTAATTAAGAGCCTTAAATACTTGAGTAGATGATCGTCAAAAAGATCTGTGGTTGTTTGCAAGGTTGCAGGATCGGTAGTACGCATTGCAAAATATAGACGAGACACACCAGTGCAATTACGAAGTAATAACATCTCACTCTGAGGGTCCTTGAGTTTTTTTGATTGCATCCATCAGTTGAACAGTTTTATTAACCCTGGACAACATCATATCACTAATGAAGCTCGGATCCAAACTCACAGGTCCTCCCAGAAGCTTAACCCTGTTAGAAGGCCTACCAATATCTGGGGGGAAAACATCGTCTAAAGTGCTTCTGGGATCAATAGATGGCCAAAAGACTTCGGTTTTACGAACGTTAAGATGCAAACCCCTGTTAGGTCCCTCCGCCTCTATTATACGCAGTGCCTTGGATACTTCCAAAGTATCCCCAATAATGGTGCCATCATCAAGGTACCAAGCATGCAAATCAAGGGTGCAACGAGAAGCAATAGTCTTCACAAGAGGATGAAGAGTCAACGCAAAAAGCAAGGGACCAAGGGGGTCTCCTTGTTGAACCCCGAGAGCAGAAGATAATATATATTGGTCATAATAGAGTTTAGCGGGCCGCAAATAACAAAACTCTACCTAGCGGGAAATACCTGGACAGTGAAGGCGAACCTCTTTGATGAGATGAGACCTGCTCACCATGTTGAAAGCATTGGAGAAGTCAATAAGCAGCATTGACATCGTATCCGAGTGACCTTTCAACTCTAATAAGCTATTAACAGCATGAAAAATACTCTCCCCACCAACAGGCACACCAACTCCAAATTGATAGTCGCCTAAATAATTAAGAGGTCATCTCTTTCCCGACTGAAAAAGCAGCAACTTTGGAAACCAACCTTCGCCAAACCGTGCCGACCGCAATCGGCCTTATACCACCTCCTGGCTTAAGTAGTGGAGTCAAAGGTGCACTGTCAATGAACTCACCCAAGCTATTGGGGCATTTACCGGCCAACCAAAGATTGACTACCCCAGTGATCGAAGCAAGTAAATTATCCGCCACTGCAAAATGCTCCACTCATAACATCAACCAAATGTTGCGCTCGTAAGCCGTTTCGCCCGCAAGAAGTACCCTTTGGGAAGCTCTTTATAGCACCCAAGACGGCCCGTGAATCCACCATAATTGGGTCACCTATCACAACATCTGAAGGAACAACGGGAAGAGGAGCTGAAGGATGCTTATCTTGCAAATCAAGATAAGTAATCTCGTTGCGCGGTGCCACCCCTGATGAAGAAAGTACGCGTATTGCAGCCGAGTAATGACCACAACTAATCTTCTTCTGGCAAGCCAAAATATTGGCGGCGCCTTGTTTCTTCGAATCTTCCTTACCATTACCCGTTCTGACAGGTTGCTGAAGCAGTTTCGACACCAAAGTGGAGCAGCCATTCGGCTCTTTCCACACAGAGATGGCCTGATTTATAGATGCTATCTGCTGTTTTTTGCGGCTGCCCGACTTAGCCTCAGCAGAATTCTTCGGTCTAAACAAGGTTAGCGTGCAAATGGGAAGCAGTAAGAGCTGTAGCCAAGTGGAAATGTTACCTGGGCTTGCGATAACTCTATCAAGACAGTGTTTCAATTCCCTGGAAAAGCTAAGCCGACATTGGTGTGGAATACACTTCACCGTAAGGAATTGCCGCTGGAAGACGTTGTTCAATAAGTCCGTGGAAAGAAGAACGCCAGAATCGACACCGTCTGTAGAGCTAACACATCTCAAGGGTAGATCTTCAGCACCGTCTGTAGATCTAACGCAGCTCACGACACTGGAAAGTGTTAAGCTTGCAGCACTACCTGGTTTAGCAATGCCGTGAAGAAGAAAATCTGCTTCATCTCCGTTAAGAGGACCGGCAATAACCTCACCATGTATAACGCCTTGTCTGCCTCTGCAGGGCATCGACCAAGCATGAAGATGCATTCAACGACAACACATCCACATGCGTAGGTTGCAGAGAAGCTTCTCCCAGGCGTGATAGATATCCAAGTCCGTAACTAGCAGCTCTCTGCAAAAATCAATCTTGGCTGCCGAAGAAAAATGCTTGTCCTGAAGGTGTTTCAAGAAGGAAACCTTAGCGTATCCTCTACCATTGACACAGTCACGACAATTATGATAAGTCTTGAACGGGCAATGGAAGGAGAGGTCATCGACTGGGACTGTGATTGTTGATGAAGAAGCTACAAGGGTCTGTGAGTCCGACGAACGATTGGAAGAAGCTCTAGTAAGAATTGCCATAACAGTCTGTAAAGCAAAACCCTAAAAGAAGAGTAGCCTATAAACCTAAAAACCAAAACAAAACAGCGAGAAAAACAATGGGAAAAACGCAAAACTGAGAAATCAAAGGCGCGAAGGAAAGAAGAATCAAAAACAAAAGGGAAAACCAAACGAAACATGGTAGTTCTGGAAATCATGGCCGGTTTTCAGTCGCCGACAAAAATCGCCGGAGCAAACCATGAGAGAGAAAAAAGTTTTAAATAATTTGTTAATTCCTCATCATGTCTGGTTATACATCCAATACGAGCGGCCAATACGTAGACCAAAGGTATGTTTATATGTTATCTTCTTTTCTTTTTTCTTTATTACTATTATCGTTTTTTTACTATGGTTAATAAATGGAACTTGGTAATTATTTACTGGATCAAATCTGGTTTTTATCTTGTTATTGGATTGGGGGAGAAAGTCTCACCTCCTGACATCGAAGAAGGAATGCGTGCTGGGTAAGTTTCTGTTTTAGTTTCTTATGGAGCGTGTTTGAGGATACCAGTATTGTAGTATATTCTTTAGGGACTCCCAATTATTAAAAATCAATGATTGTCTAGACTATTTTCCCTTTTGGAAATTGTATATGAACATTTGAGGTCAATTTTCACTTTCTTTACTGATTACTTCTGCATCTACCTATTGCTGCAGTGTTGACAGAGATAAATATCAGATTCAGACCCCCTACCCCCAAAGATTGATCCACGTGTTACTATGATGACTGTGGAAGAAAAACCTGATGTGACCTATGCTGATGTTGGTGGATGTAAAGAGCATATTGAGAAGATGCGAGAGGTATATTAATTTATGATTGTCTGTTTCTTTTAACTTTCAAGTGCTTGTGATCTCTTTGTCATAGCAAAGCAATGTAATGATGAATAAGACTTGTAGTATTTGTGAATGTCGGAGACAAATTTATGCTTGTATATCATGAGGAGTTCATTTTGTTTGTAAATTTTTATTCAGGTTGTTGAACTGCCTATGCTTCATCATGAGAAATTTGTCTAGCTGGGAACTGATTCTGTTAAGGGTGTTCTCTGCTATGGACCACCTGGTACTGGCAAAACTCTACTAGCTCGAGTTGTAGCCAACAGAACTGAAGCATGTTTCATCCGAATTCTTGGAAAGCGTTGAAAAATATGTTGGAGAGGGAGTAATAAACTTTACTGTATGATCTAGGTCTGAAATTGAATAAACTACAGGAATTTTTAAAGGCACTATATGCATATGTGGTTTGAGTATCTTACAACAGAGGTTTGGAATGATGAAATAAGAACTATCTCTGGTGTGTGTTTGTCCAATATTATCCACCCATATCCATATACAATCTGAGTCCTCAGAAAGAACCAATTTCAAACTAACTGCGGTTGGATTACTAACTATGATTGAGGGGTATATAAGGCAGAAAAAACAAAACTTAACAAACACAGACGGACAAAATCGGTCTGTCCTTCCATAAAGGATGACTCATAATTTGGCTGTTTGTGTGGAATGACTAAAACGTTGGGATTTCAGTGACGATTCCCCATGTTTTTTTCCTTTAGTAACAAGCCCCAGATAAAACGCGTAGGACCCAAACTAGGCAGGTTTATTTGATTTTCATTATTAGTTTTTTTTTTTTTTTTTTTTTTTTTTTTTTTTTTTTTTTTTTTTTTTGAAAGTGAGCATCTTACACTATATCGAGCAAGACTTCGGTAAAATTTGTAATCCTTCCAATTTATGATTCCCCCACCCCCTTTTTTTCCATATAATTTTTGTGATTTTGGATAGACCATAATGGTCGTAGCACATTACTCTGTGAAATCGGCACGGGTCATTCCATAGTATCATCATATGTGAAGATGTCATCTGCCTTATGTCATTCTCTCTCTACTGTTGTGACCATACCGTCCCAACTTCCAATCGTGTTGCCAACAATTACAACTCAATGTTGTCATCTCTACTGCTGATTATTACTATCACCAACGTTCAACACCACTCATTAGATTGTACAAAAAAAAAATCTCCACTAAGTCTACCCCAATGAACCTGTTTAGCAGAGACAGCACTGTGATAAAGCTAAGTAACTACACTTTGTCTCAGAACTCAATACTTTAAAAAAAAAAAATCATCTGTCACCATCTAATGCTTACCACGCAACAAAGTTGTTGTTTCGTGCTAAGCATGTGACTTAATTTTGATGGTGGTTTTTTAACCTAGGGCGAAACTTGTAAAAGCCTGTACCTTTGACCCGACATCGGAATTACTGAGTTTTGATATGCTTTTATTCTGCAAAGAATCTAAACCTAATAAGCGCCTATGCCTCTCTTTCTGTATGTGTATAGATATATTTATGATCTTCGCCCGACTGAATTCAGAAAATATATGTATTCATATACGAATTGTATTCACTGTACAACTCAGTATCTACATATATGTCAAATTATCAGAATAATATTGGTGCATGTTGCAATACTCCAAGGTGTTCTATAATTTTATCACATTAGAACTCAAGCTCCTAGATGAATTGCTCACTGGTTTAAAGCCTTGTAATACGTCGATATTCGGCAAGGGTTGGTCGAATGGAATATAAGTAATAGTTTGTCCTTTCCTAACACGAGGCCTTTTCAGCACAATTGGCTCCAGAGTTGGCAGAAAAATATGCACTTAAGTGTGCTCGGGCGGGAGTAATCCAAGTATGGGTAACCTCCTAGGAAGTTGCTGCCGGATTATCGCAGCGATGCCCATTGAAAACCCCACACTGTCGGATAGCTGCAGTAGCTAAGTGGGGACAGTATCGGTGAAGGGACGGGTCATTACAAGCCTAATGAGTATTTATTTAATGTTGTGTTCCTCAGCTGAACTCTTAATACTGACATGACATCCATGTTCATTCTCATAATAGTTACATGTCACCCCTCTTCCTAATCGACCAATCAGGTCGGTTATAGCCTACCTTCTCCTCTATCTCAGTGGCCGACTAAAGTAAGCCAGACGATCTTCCTAAAAACTTGTGTAGGTGAGATCGTGACTGCCCAGGTCATTCACGAAATAATCTCGACCACTCAACTTGGTCATCCTATCTAACTAGCCTAGCTCCTACCATGATTTACCAATCAGGTTACATGGTGACTACATATTGTAGTTCTATCTTTCCAGCCAATCAGGTCTTTATAGCCTACATGCTCTGCTCCCAGTAAGTGACCAAAGTAGGCTTGTCGAGCTGCCTAAAATTATATTTAAGTTAGCTCATGGCTGCCCAGGTCAGTCGCGGAATAACCTCGACCTCTCAACTTGGACGGTAAATCTATCTAGTCTAGCTCCTACCATGAACGAACAATCAGGTTCCATGGAGACTACCAACTTCCTCTCTACCATTCTAGCTAATCAGAATGCTCGGAGTCGACTTGACGATCTCCCAATAGTCGGCCAAAGTAGGCCAGTCGAACTGCCCAAGTTCGTGTGAATCGCACAGGCGACTGTCCATGTAAGTCACATGTGCCAAACCCTTAAATTGAATTTTTTAACGTTGCAAAATATGTTGTAATGTTCAAGGTTTCATCAACGAAACACCTATGTGTTGCAATTAGTGTTGCAGTTGGCTTATAACAACTATCACGCTTATAATCATTGAAAAATTGTTGCGAAATTTAAGATTAGGGCTAAACTATGCCTTTTAATGGTCGCGATCATTATAAAAATATCTGCGACCCATCTCAATCGTCCATACGCATAAAACTTTACGTAAGTATCGAATTCATCATATGATTGACTTCAACATTTCATTTCACACGACTTATTCAATTCTACTTACTCAAGAACACCATGCATCATTTTGGGCCTCTTCACATGACTAGTAATATTTTTATGAAACTTGACTTGCCACTCATGAACCACCTATAACCTAGCTTGCGTGTGATTGGCCGAAATATTTCTTTACATGTAGGTTTTACATGCACGACCAAAAATACGTGTTAGTTGCTGAGATAATCACATATCCTCTCCACTCTTCATGACCACTTTTCACATGTCATTGTGTTGGACCCACTAAGCAACTACCACATTTCATATCACTGGTTCATTCAAATTGTGACACGTCTTACTCTCACAACCTATTGACATCATCAGTCAGGTAAGAGGAGGTCATGCAGGTAAACCCTAGCCATGCAGGTAATCCTTAGTCATGCAAGTAAGCCTAGTCATGCACGTAAGCCTTGGTCATTCAAGTAAGCATAGTCATACATGTAAGTCTTGGTCATGTAAGTAAGCCTAGTCACGTAGGTAAGCCTTTGGTCATGCAGGTAAACCTAGTCATGCAAGTCACATTTACAACCAAGTATTATTTTCTACCAATATACTCGAGACATCAACAATGTCACAAATGGGGGATTTTCATCAGGGTATTGATCTGGCAGTCTATGGCAATGCGGTGTGCATACACCCATTATGAGAAAGTGTTAGGAAATGCGGAAAGTTAACAAGTGAATGATTAGTGGGTGTGAAACCGTCCAGTCTTCCCTCCATAATAGGGACACGGTTTCATCACTTTCACACGATATACACCTTCTTACTCCTCCACAACTTCTACTTCCTATGAGATCAGGGTGTAGAGGCATGATTACACATAAATAGATTTTCTGATTTATTTCTGAATGGGCAATGAGTGAAAGTATCCAGAATACACATAACACACTGCTTACGATCTTCAAGAAATTTCTACCTTCTAATACACGCTCATACACCTTCACCTCTCACATAGTCTACCACTCTGATCTCAACGCTTCATCTGCTTCCATCCCTGAGACCAACCCTTCTCCTTCCTTTGTGACCGAAGCAAGAGAGGAACGAATATTTCTTGGTTTAGGCCATAATTATCTCGAATATAAATCTTGTGTAGTACATTAGTTTAGGGTTTAGATTCATTTCTCATCAACATACCCCATTTTACCATTTTCGTCAGAATCAATTTTACCCTACTACATCTTCTTATTTAGAAATTTATCTTCACATACATTATTCGTTGGAGAATCTCTAACTTTGTCTATAGTTGATTAAGTTCCTATTTAAAATATGTAAATACAAATATAGAGTTGCTAAATATATAGAAAACATACACATAAGTACTAACTAAGATAAACACATGATGACTAAAATGTTAAAGAATTGCTCGGTTATCAAGTTTGGTTGTCATATTTTAGTTTCAAAACTCGAACATATTTGATTTGATTACTAGAGTCAACTTCGTTAGATTAGAGTATGAACATATAAATATTGAGACTCTCTCTTGTTACTCACGAAGAATCTGAAGACATATTAGCATTAACAAACATTTCATCCTTCAATTCGAGGTTTGTAATACCGACTTGACTTGTTCAGTTTCTATTTACGTTCTCAAGTCAGTATTTATTGAAGACATATGTCTCTAGTATTTGTGATTTGGTCATTATACTATGATCAAAGTGCCAACGTAATATATAGTAGTTGTTTTATACAACTTTGGTATATAGAGTTACGAAGTATTGTTTAACTATGGACTTTGTAAAATCGACGTAATAATAATTAGTAATTATTTATTATTTAGTGTGTTGAACTTTCGGTTGAATCAACACATTAGGATTGTGTTCAATTACATAGTTTAAGGGAGTACACTAGTGAAATTTGTTTCGTAGCTAAATAGGTGATTCGAAGGATATACACTAGGTTCAATCCCTTTAAAGGATCTTTACTAGGACCGCTCCTAAAGATATCTAGTAGGGATCTCTACTAGAACCGATCATAAGAAGTCGGATCTCTACTAAGACCGATCCTAAAGATCTCGTAGGATCGATCCTCATATAACCAAAAGTGCATTTTTCATTTGTCTATTATCTTAGGGTTTATGTAGATATCGAAATGCCATTTGGTTAGGAATGAAAGGTTCAAAACATTACGACATAGTATTTGAACATGTATTAAAATCTTATTGCTTAATATTCAAGAATTTTCTTGGATACTCAAGGAGAGGTCCCAAAACCAAAATATTCTGATATCTTCTAAGTACTCGGATTTATATGCTTTCCATATCCAGAGATCTGCATATCTCTAGTTAATATATAAGAAAATTATATGAGTGACAACATATGCTAGCTAATATTAGTTATCAACTAATAGTGATTTCGGTATATGAGTTGGATTACATTTGGAATTTGTCAAAACCGAATATATACATTTATTGCATATCTTAAGGATTTTCGGATTTGTTAATTCCTTGTTGTCCAAACAATCCTTGCTCATTACACTCTAAATAATGAAGCTTGTATTCTTACAAACTCATCCCCGTTACACACTACCTAACCTTTTGTGTGGAAATCCTACTCGTCGATAGAGGAGAGTAATCTAATTAGGTGAAATCTCTTGCGTGGCCTTCTTTTAGTAGTACTGTTGGTGGAAAACTAAATTATATTGATTTGGTTGACTAAAGGTGTAGTTATCCTTGATCTATCAAACTTGATTATTTTAGGTCATTCTCTTTTAATATAAGGCCGCTCAAGTTTGTTTGAGGATCTATTCGATTCTAAATATGAAGATAGTTCTAATGATTTACGATTCATGAGTGTGATTTGTGATTACCATTCTACTTTTATAGTTGCCAAAGAAATGTGGGTTAAAACACACAACTTTTAACAAATATATTCAATTTTATTTTGTTAGAAAAAAAAATTTAGGTGGTTAAAATATCAACGAGTTGCGAAGAATTATTGAGCAAAAGGTACGGGAACTAAATTTGATGCACGCTAGAGACATGTGTTTCTTAAGGGTCCACGTTATAATTTTTGCATGGTGTCGCGTGATTTTGCTCATTTACGTAAGGTTTTCTTGTAGAAGGAGCAACATATGCTAACAGACGAGTATAAGGTGATCTATGTCTGTGGCCTTCCAATAAGATAGGCATCAGGATACAACTGAAACGGGGTAACCGAACTGGGATGCGTTATGGGTTGCATTAGGTACATAAAGTAATCAAGAGTGTTCATACTGGACTAGGTCTCATGATTTTCAACTACTGCTTAGTATTATTTTGTCGTTAAGAAAATTTTATATTGCTGCCTTTATTTTTCCACAATGTCTTTATTAGTGTAGAAAAAATAATGATTTATTCAAATGTGTGTGTATGTCTCTCTTCTCTATTCTTTTAAAAAATATATCATATATATCTACGGAAAACTGGTGGTATTCGTATGACATTCCTTTGAAAATATTAAATCATGAGTAAGCATAAAATAGATATTAAGTTGCATAGTAATTCTAGGGGGTGAGGTCGTGAGGTGTATATTATGGGTAACAAATGTGGATGAGGTAAATTCCCAAAAAAAACTGTTTTATGTCGGAAAACATAAAGCCAAAAAAACAAAAAACTCCAACCAATACCTCTAATTTAGGGATAGTTAACTGAACTAATCGCATACACATCATAATTTAAAAAAAAAAATGTTTCACTAATCGCATTGGAATCACATGTTATTTTATTACCTAGGTTGTTCAATTACGAACATGTATATGAATATATGCTTCAAAAAAAAAAACTTATTAGGGGCTCCAAAAATCCTAAAAATTTGGTTTTGGAGGCTCATATGGATTCAAATGTTCTAAATGTGGATGAGGGAACCTAATCTATAAAAAAAAAAAATATAACAATACCCTTTGACAACTAACTTAATACCTAAACTAAACCTAAATCTAAATAAACAAAAAACTAAACTTAAACAAAAAAGAACACCTCTCTTACTCTTCTTCCTCTTTTTTGTTCCTCCATCGCCTTTTCTTCCTTTTTTTCAGTATTCTCTTCGTCAACGAGGATTGTCTTACCCAATAATAATTTCAATTGGGTAAGAATTGAAAATCCCACCATTTTTTTTCTTCTTTTGATTGCATGAATAGGTTAGATATGATTGAACTAGGGATTTAGAGATTAGTTTTGGAACTCAATACAGTTGGGAACCAATATTTACCAACCATAACCCAATTTTACGGTTTGGAATATGGTTCAAGGTTGATTTTCCAACCGTAAAAAGAAAAAGAAAAATCAATTGAGAAAAGATGAAATCCCAACTGTGTTTATGGTTTGTAGTGTATCCCAACCGTATTTTCAATTTTCAATTTTTTATTTAAAATGTTCTTTTGGATTTGTCTACGGTTGGGAAAACATGAACTTCCAATCGTATTTATGGTTTATGGTTAGGAAACCCAACCGTACTTTAAATTATGAATTTCTTTTTGTATAACCATAAATTACCCTAGAATTTTCTAAATGGTTGAAAAAAACCCCAACCGTATATTTTAACCTAACTGTAAGTTCAATTTTAAAAAAAGAAAGTAAGAAAGAAAAAAAATCAATCTTTTTTGATCTTTGATTTTCTAACACTAATTATAGATCAAATTATTAGTCTAATCTAATCACTAACCTTAGTTTAGTTAATCAATCATTAGCACTAATTAATTGATGATATTTCGTGTCAAAAAAAAAAATTTAATTGATGGTATTCTAGCCTTTAGCAAAATTAGTAGGATAAAAAGGTTTTGGAGATTACTATTTAATGACCCGATATTGCTATTTTGTGAGCCCTCAAAACAAAAACTTGAAACCCCTATAGTATGATTCTTCGAACAAAATATACATAAATATTTCGAAACTTCAGAAACAGAAAAATCATATTCAGAAGAAAAAATACCACTTCTAGAAGCCTTTCTTTCCTTCGTCAAAGGAAATATAGAAAAATTAAATTTCTCTACTATTTTTCCACGCATCTGATATATAGAAGTCCTCTCCTTGTGTAGTGGACTACGGTGATCAGTCTAGTGTGATCATCAAGGAAACAACTTAACTCATATGAGTTGGTATATTTTTTCTTTTTTAAGTCCAACTATGTCTTGAAAATAATAAATGTAAAAAATCTTGGAGTATTGAAACCGACTAATGCATCGAAGAGTCTTTTTTCATTGTATTAACAAGAGTTTTCATTTTGTGTTTATACTAACGTCGTACTATTATATTATCTAAATTATGCATGAAAGTTTGTCATCACGAATTTAACGATCAAACCAAACCACTGGTGTATACTAAAAAAAATAAAAAACAAATCAATATCACCGGTAACTAAAATCAATTACTACTAATCATGGTCAAAAGTCAAATTATAATTTCAATTATAATTTGTTATTGATGATCCTTGACCGTTATTTACATTTTATTCATATTTGATGGAATAGAAACAAAAGCTATTACTCGAGTAATTACCAAAAAATCAAATACTAGTATTCTACTTTAGGGGTGGGACTTGGGTTGGGTTAACCCACCCAACCCGTGCCCAACCCGAATGTTGGGCGGACATGGGCAACGTATTTCAAAATTTTGGGCAAGCTTGGTCATAAATTTTACAAACCCGAGTTAAATTTGGGCAAGCATGGGCACAAATATTTTTAACCCAAGCAACCCGCCCAACCCGAGAACTATGATATAGTTATATACAACTATTTTTATAGTTGTTATTATTATCTATTTAGAGTAATTTTAGATATTATCTTCAAATATAATATTGAAATTATAAATTATATCTATTTCATTAATCATTCGATATGAAAAAAAAAATTTTATTGTAAATAATCTTCAGTTATTTGGAAATTTAAGATAAATGGAGCAATTGAATCTTATTATTACTAAAATTTGTTATTGTCATATTAACAAAATCGTATGTCTAGCGAAACTTGGGCCAATCCGAGGAACCCGGGGAACCCGAGGAACATAACTTGGGCGGACTTGGGCAGTACCTCCATGGGTTCCACGGGTTCGATGGGAAATCTGGGCACAAGATTCCTAGCTCGGGTCTGCCTCAGCCAAACCTTCTAACCCGCCCAACCAACCCAAGTCCCACCCCTATTCTACTTAGTCCAAATGCCAAACAAAACCGGAAAATGGGTCATTTGTCCAAATATTTTTAAAACATGGTTCAAATGGACGAGTAAAAATTTGTATGGGTGAAATGGACACTAAAAAAATAGCAAGGATGAAACTGGATTCATCCTGACTTAAACTTAAAAAATAGTTAGGATGAAACTGGATGCATCCCGATGTAAATTAAAAATAAGAAAAAATATTTGAAAATGGGTAGGATGAAACTGTTTACATCCTGACTATTTTTACATTTTTTTCCATTTAAACAGTATCAAAATCTAAATGTCTGTCTTTTCTACCCAGGAATTGTTGATTTTGGTCTTTTTAACTAATTTTGTGAAACAAATACCAGGTAAATGTTACCATAATTCGTCCCAATCAAATGTTGGCCAAATATGTCGGTCAACTATTCAAGAAAATTGGGGTGCCTTTTTTTTTCTTCTTTTGAAAACATGTATAATCCTAACATTACATTTATAGCATGGCTGGGTTAAGGAATGGAAGGCTTGGTAATCCAAAACCGTGGGGACCAAACAGGTAAAATCAATTATGTGCAATTAAAAATTTTGATTCCTTGGGATTCGATTCCCTCCAAAATAATAGATAGACTTCTATTGCCCATGGTCCAATAATGTAATGAAACATTGTTACGGGGTAAATAAAAGTAATTGAATTATTCCGATCGAGCGTATTTACTTTGGTTATAAAAATTAATAATATAATGCGGAATTAAAGTAAATCACATCACATACAAAATTTGGTTAGCTAGGAAAACTTCCTTAAGAAAAATCCTGGGACCTAGTCCATTTTAATTGATGAGTTTTTTTGGTTTTTAATTAAAACTATTGGTTTTATGCAGGCTCGAAGAAGGCATCACCTGTTGCAAGGCGCCATAGCTCATTAGGGCACGTCAATCTGTTGGGTTATTGTTATAGCCATCTAGGCTAACCTTGTTACACACCATGTAAAAAAAAAACCTAGCCTTCCAGAGCCCCAATACCAGAAAATTACCCTACTCAAAATCCCAAACATATTTACCATCTACACTTTTTACCATAGATCAATGTTTTAATCACCTTGGCAGGTTGTGCCAACATTCTCGTATCAAACTCAGAAAACACAAACCCCTTAATGGTTTACCAAATTCACCTCTCATCATGCTTACGTATAAGATGTACGTAACAAGAAAAATGTTAATTTGGTTTATTGGGCAAGTTGTTGCTTTGTTTTGTTGTTACTAATCCCATGTGAATTTGAAGCTTCAATCCTTTTCGGCGCGATGGAGAGAGACAAATCGAATGATAAGAGCCTTTTCCTTAAAAATAATAGCAGAAAAGCCAACACAATATTGCATAATTTTTTTTACATATATATTCACTTTCCAAACCATATTCAACCTTCTAATACTTCCCATTTTAAGGTTCAGTCTTCAATAGAAGATAACATCTGTAATCCTCTCTTCATCTTGATAGTTTGTCAATATCAAAAGAGAAGTACCAAAGCTAGATTCTTTTATATCCAAATACATATTTTAATTCAAAAACCAGCTTCTCTCCTTACTAAATATTCTTTCATATCCATTTTTTTGTAAGTTATATGGAGACTTCAAGCTCTCAAGACAATACCCACTCTACAAACTTAGATATTCAAAACCTTACTGCTCCAGTGGCTGAGAAATTAACTCCACCCTCAACCCTCTCTGAACCAGTTTTCATTGATAATACTGATATCTTAGCTGAATCTGAAAATAACTGGAAATGGTGCATGGTTGGGCATCTATGCAGTGAAACTCTTGTACCCACTTCTTATATTTGCTATCATATCTGTAATCAATGGCCACTGACACAAACACCTATTGTTACTACATTCAACGGTTTAAGGAACCAAGTTCTTATAAGGTTTCTAACAGAAAATGATTTCAATGGAGTAAATGAGCAACGTCCTTGGTTTGCATGTGGGTATTTAATGGTTCTCAGAGTTGTCCCTCCAATAGGATGGCCAGCAAACTACCAAGTTTCTTTTGCAGAAGAACTTATGTGGCTGATCTTATACAACATCCAAAGGAATGTACTGAATTTGAGGATCTTGGAAAGCTTGCTTTAAAAATTGGTGAATTAATCAAAGCTCAAAACCCTTATGGAAGTCATCCCTTAAAGAAGAATGTTAAAGTTTGTGTAAGGGTTTATGTTCAAAAGACTATACATGCTGGTATTCCTCTCTTCCCTAGTGGAAAAACTCAACTTTTCCTCATCGAATGCAGATAGTTTAAGGTGTCGCGTTACTTCTTTACCTCATGTCATGTTATTGATCACAAAGACGCTGATTTCCCTGCTTGGAGAACGAAGCAGAAAGTTATTAGGGAAGCAGCCTCATCGAGCACCAGATATTCTCTTCCAGCAGTCTTTAAACTCATGATGCCGCCAAAGCCAGTTATTCAATGCCCTACTTTTACTTCTAACATAGTGGTGAATGATACTATCATGACTCCAAGTGATATATATTGTTTTAGATACTCAAGATGTATCTCCTAATGCTCTATCTAATGACAAATAAAAAGTTAAAGAAAATATCCAAACTGCTTAATATATTGTTCAAAAGGGTTTGACAAGTTGTTAGAGCACTGCTCGGTCGAACTCGCAAGCGTTGCTATCTCAAGCTTGCTTGTCAATGTTAGTGATCAAAATTATAAGTATTGATTTCTAGTCTACTTATAGATGTCTCGGACTAGGATAGATTGTGTAGTTGAGCATTAGACTTCACGGCGTTCATCAATTGAAGACGAATAACTACTAAGGAGAGCTTGTGTAACATCATCAACAAAAGGTATGTGGAGACTAAAACTCATCTATCACTTGGAAAGTCTATTTCTACTCTATCTCCTATATTGAGACATAATTCGTAGTGCAATATAGTTTTCTATTATGCACATTTGATATTTTGAGCTGAGTTTAACTCGCTTACATATTTCTCGAAATATGTGTTGGTAAGCTTTCACTTCAACCAAGTTCATCTTATATTCTTGAGGAAAGTCAAAAGATGATCATGTGAAAATCGCCAAGTAACATCTTACATGGTTTGTGTGATATAATCATTTGGTGTATATATGGAATGTTTCGTTATGATTATTTCAATAACTTGAAGATTTCTTTGATGCTAATAGTGTGTGAAAACGGCTATTGTCATCCTCTAAGAAAGTTTCAATGATTGAAATAGAGTTTATAATACTTAACCAACATTTGATTATAAACATGTTATGCACTCTTGCACATATGTAATCCATGTCCGGGAAACATAGTATGCATACACGTATGCGTACTGGCGTAAGGTTTAGGTCCGGGAATTTCTGTTGGGTTTGGAGGTATGAATACCCGTTCGCATACTGTCGAAAACCAAACTTAGTCTGGCTACTTAAGTATGCGTACACGTTTGCATACTTGAGTGGTTAAAGTTCTAAAATCGGTTGTGACATGAACTAATACATTTATATATAATAAGGAATGCATTCTTTGCAAACAATGGCTATAATGTTCATGAATTGATTCGACTGAATCAAACCGATTTTGCTTCAATTGTGTTCTTGTATACTTCTATGAGAATAACAATTGAACAACTCTATAACTAGTTTCATTTGAGTCATTTGAACTAGTTGTGGTTAAGATGAATAAGGTTGATATGAGAGTGTTCATATAGCTAACTTTTGTTAACTAATGTTGAGCCAACATAGTGTACACGTTTAGGTACGGTTACTCAAACCTAAATGAAGGTATATTTCATTTGTGCATAACAAGCTAAGTTCGATCTAAAGGTTGAAAGATATTAGCTTGAGTCTAATCAGGTTTTCATCTAACAGTGAATATTGAATGCTTTGTTACCAAGGTAACTTAGATTGCAAACCATGATTTGAAAACTATATATGGGAGAACTCTAGCAACTGGGAAACCTAATCCCCACACCTTCTGTGTGATAATAGTTGTGACTAGAGTCGATTCTCCTTTAACCTTAGGTTTTCCACAAAACCTTGTAGGTTAACGACTTGAAGACTTCATTGGGATTGTGAAGACAGACCCAACTATTTTCTATGTAGTTGCGTGTTCTGATCTTACTTCTACTATCGTGATTGAGTATTATCTTTGCTAAGATTTGCTTGAGATTTATCTCCGATAGGTAAGATTAAAAGTAGTCACAAACAAGTTCGTCTCAGCATTTGTGATTCCAGAATATCTTGTTTCGCTACCATACGATTAAGATTATTGTGAGGTAATTGATAATATACTAGGCTGTTCTTCGGGAATATAAGTCCTGTTTATCAATTGGTTCCCGTGCACCTTGATTTATCAAAAGACGGAACAAAACTCGTAGGTATTTCTGTGGGAGACAGATTTGTCTATTCCAATAGACTATTCTGTGTGAGACAAATTTGTTTATCAAGTCTTCGAATTTGGGTCGTAGCAACTCTTGGTTGTGGGTGAGATCAGCTAAGGGAATCAAGTGCGTAGAATCCTGTTGGGGTTCAGAGACGTAAGGAGCGCAACTGTACCTTTATCAGTGTGAGATTGATTAGGGCTCAACTACATTCCAGTCTGAAGTTCATTGGTAGTAGGCTAGTGTCTGTAGCGTCTTAATACAGTATGGTGTTCAAAGATGGACTAGGTCCTGGGGTTTTTCTGCATTTGCGGTTTTCCTCGTCAACAAAATTCTGGTGTCTCTGTGTTATTTCTTTTCCGCATTATATTTTGTAATATAATAGAAATATCACAGGTTGTGCGTTAATATCAATCAATAAAATAATCCAACCTTTGGTTGTTAATATATATTGATTGACACTTGAACATTGGTCTTTGGTACCATTCAATTTATTTCTCTTATTCAATCGGGCTCGCAAATTCCTATTTGCTGATTGCAGATTGAATTGAGAAATTGAGATATAAACTCTTTTATATACTTTTCTCTAGATTGAGTCTGACTGTCTAGTTGATTCTACTGAAAGTATATTGGAGTTTGTCTATTCAGATTTCCGAACGAAATATTGGGTGTGGTTGTTAAACCCCCCGCTTTTTCAATTGGTATCAGAGCAGGCAAACACGTTTAAGACCTCACAAGTCTGGGTTTGTAGCGATCAGAATATGGACAGAAGTGTTATCTCCATAAACGTACCACCGGTCTTCGATGGTTCAAATTACTTATGGTGGAAAATTATTATGGGTGCCTTTTTTTCAAGCGCGTGATTTTCAATCATGGGTTTATGTGGTTAATGGCTATGATCCTCCGGAAGTTACAGAAGGCGATGTAACAGTTCCAAAGGATATTGGTAAATATGATGCTGCCGAGATTCTTGCTGCAAAGAAAAATTCTGACGGATGAAATGCTATCATCCATGCCATTACCCCAGAGCTCCAGCATCATGTGACTAATTGCACAAAGTCTAAAGATGTTTGGGATATCTTAGAAACCGTATTTGAAGGGAATACCTGTGAAAAGAAAGCTAGGCTTCAAAACCTAAATTCTGATTGGGAAAACCTTCGTATGGCAGATGAAGATCCATTTGATGAGTTTAATCACAAAGTGTCTGAAATTTTTAATGCATCTTTTGCATTGGGGAAGACTATTCTTGAAAAGGACATTGTGATGAAAATTTTCATATCGTTGCCATCTAGATACGATTCTAAGAAGCATGTCATCGTTGAGGGAAATAACCTTGCAACTCTTTTCAGAAATACTCTGGTTGGGAAATTAAAATCTTTGATCATGAGCATACATCCAAATCCGGAAAGGATGTTGCTTTCAAAGCACTAAAGAACACTAAATTACTTGACAAAAATAAAAGTGTTTGTGTCTCTGAGGATGATCTTTCTGAGGCTGATTCATCAGATGAAGATCTTGACAAGTCAGTCTCTTTGATCACAAGACAGTTTAGAAATATTCTTTTGAAGAGAAGTAAACGGTTCTCCAGAGATAAAACTAGGTCATCAGGTAAAACTCATAATCGTGTTCCTCCTAAAAACAGGGATATTAACGGAACTGATGACGAGGATATGCCACAGTGCTTTAAGTGTAAAGGTTTTGGTCATTTTGCAAATGAGTGTCCAAATCGTAAAAAATACACTGGGAACAAAGGTCTAGCTGCAACTATTGATGAAATGTCTGATAACTATGATTCAAATGAAGACAAAAAGTCAAGTGTTCCACTTTTTTGTGAAAATATTGATTTTGATAATTGTAGAAATACATACATCAATCTTGATATTCTTTCAGAAGAAATCTCAACCAGTCTGGAAGAAAAAATTGATTTATCTGGTTCTGCTGGAAACTCTGTATCTGATTTTTCAGGTTCCACTATGTGTCTCGCTGCTTACACATCTCTGGCGTATGAACCATCTTCAATGTTGACATGTTGTTATTGTTCTCTCAAAGGTCATGAACTCTTAAAGTTTTTCAAGTATAAACACAAAATAAGATATGTCAACAAACTTCAACGAAGAGCAAATCGATTAGCAAA
>JAJJWW010014334.1:0-76077 GCA_023531295.1 Papaver armeniacum | reverse complement strand
TGATTGATTCAGTGTAGGAGTGTGCTATTCTGAACTTCTCCGTTGTCCAAGGACGGATCTCTGATCCTTCCCCTTGGGGACGGGATTTATTGGGTAGTAGAGTTCTTCGTCGCTTTCTAGGTTTTTATTATGAAGGTAAATCAAATTCCTTCCCTAGTTTTTACTTCTAAATCTTTTTCTTTCTTTTGGACGTTTTCTGGATTGAGATGTACAGAGAAATACAAAAACATCTCAAATAACATTATCCTTCTAAGATTAGCTTTGCCTTGGTTTTCGGCAATTCTGATGATGGCTTTAGATGGAGAATTTGGAGTTGGAAAAATTTGGTCGAAAAGGTTTAATGAAACTGTTATTCAGATTCATTGGTTGGAAAATCACTCTGGGAGTTTTTTAAGAATTGATGAAATATCTCCATCGTCGTCTCCAAGAAGTTTCATCTGTATTCCTTATGGAAGGAATGGTCATATTTGGAGAAAGTTTTTGGATTCTTTAAATCCTTCTTTGCTTTCTAAAAAATCTTCAGAGATTCCTCGGCAAGATTTAACCTTAAAGGATGATAACTTTCCGAGTTTATCAACTCCAAAAGCTGATACTATGGATTTTTATCGACTTGCGTTAGCTGTTGTAATTCATTCCTCATATGCTGGGTGGAGTAAGATTGAAGTGGACTTACAGAAGAGATTAAAATGGAATAACAAAATATCTATACGAAGCATCAATGGAAAAATAGGTTTTCATTATGCAGAGTCTGAATACATTTATAACAATTTCAAGGAAGAGCAATTTTTTATTTTGGGGAAGACAAAAATCTCATTAAGGCATTGGAGGGTTGAAGATGTGTGTATTGGTAAAGAAATACATGCTGAAAGTGAATTCTGGATAGGCATCCGTGGATTGCCTTTTCATCTTTGGAATTCAAATTCTTTTAACACTATTTGTGCTCCTTGGGGTACTTTTGTTTCTCTTCATTCGGAATCTGGAAGTCATACTAAACTCAACAGGTGTTTGATCAAAGTGAGAGCTCCATTGAATAGCATTCCGGCAACTGTTCTATTTCAAAAGTTTTGGTTAAGCATCGAGTGGATTCATGATCCTCATTTTTATCTTCTTAATCATAAACCAAAAATTAGATCAGCCATTGTGATCGTTGATCAAAATCCTGATCATGAGTTTCAACAAAAATCTAATCAGGAGGCGGATTTTTTGGAACAAAATCATTCAAGTGCGAGTTCACAGCCTAAGAATAAGTCTCAGAATATTTCAGTTTCAAACTGCTCTTCTACGTCAAATCAGGCGCTAAAAAAGCTAAATTTGGTTTGGAGGAGGGTAACCAAACTACAGCTAGGGGCTAACCTTAGTGATAAGGGCAAGACTTTGGCTGAAAAAAATTCATCTGATTTGGATAATGAAGTGGTTATACCATGGGTAACAGTAAGGAGAAAAAAGACGGGTTCGGGTCGTTATATGGGCCAGATGGGGAGAGTGGTACCAAATAAGGGTATCGGCTCTACACTAGTTAAGGGTGGAACTCCTGCCCATGACCCGAGGGATAATTCGTATTCGGATATTGGCCAGACGGGGAGAGTGGTATCCATTGGTGCGGTTTTAGACCTGGATATCGGCTCTACATCGAATAAGGGTGGAACTCCGACCCATGATCCGAATTTTTCTAAACCGTCGAATAGTCCTACTTTTAATTCAAATTTGAATTCCTCAATTCCTATTGGTCATTGTGTACATCAACCAAAGAACCAATCAGAAGACGCAGTTTTGTCTCAGCCGTTGGAGGTAGTAGATTCAGCTCATCAAGTGTCTCAATGCTCAAAAGAAAAACAAAGACTTGAATTGATTGAGATTGAGAAACAGATGAATTTTAATAATTATTTGGGTATATCTAATAACCACCCAACGGCTAATAAAATTTGTACTGAGCTTGTACAAAGATCAGCAAAGGAGTTTGTAGATTTGGAGATTCCTATGGTGGATGATGATGATGGTTTGGGAAATTATGACAATGAAGAGGAAATTACTAAAGATGTTAGGATGAAAGGAGAAGATGTTACAATTGAGGCTCTAAATTGTGATCTGATTATAGAAAATCTGGATTTAGAAGTGGGTTTTAATCCCATTGCTTCTAGGGATGCAAGTGTTGCTTAATGGATCACACAATCATGAGTTGGAACATCAGGGGTTTGGGTCAAGATTATAAAGTTATTGCAGTTAGATCAGCAATTGCAAAACATAATCCTACAATTTGCACTATTCAAGAAACCAAATTGGAGGCAGTTGATGATGGGTTAATCAGATCATTATATGGCAGCAATAGGTGCAATTATATTTTTCTTGCTTCAGAGGGTGCTTCAGGTAAAATTATTGTCATGTGGAAAGAGGGTATTTTGGTGATGGAGGATCATTTAATTGGAGCTTTCTCAGTTTCTATTAAATTTAGGAACGTGATGGATGATTTTACTTGGATTTTTACTTCAGTGTATGGGGCTTCGGATTCAGGGTACTATGGCCAATTCTGGCAAGAGTTAAGAGATATAAGAATTTTGTTTGATGATCCTTGGCTCATTGGAGGAGATTTCAATGCGATCTTAAGAGCTGATGAGAGGAATTTAGCAGGTGGTGGTGTGGCAAATAGAAACTCATTCAAAGCTTTTGTTCAGAGGTTTGCTTTGATTGATCTCCCTATGGCTGGTGGGAGATTCACTTGGACAAACTCTCAGCAACCTCCTCTTCTAATCAGGTTAGATAGATTTCTTCTTTGTCCTGAATTCATAAATCATTGCAACTCTCCTATGCAAGTCAGACTCAGAAGACCCATTTCTGATCATGCTCCAATTATGTTGCATTGCAATTTTGGTGATAAATTGAAATCACCATTTAGATTAGACAATTACATCCTTCAGCATCCTGATTTTCTAAATAGTTTAAGAATCTGGTGGGATAATTTATCTTTTTCTGGCTCTCCAAGTTTTATTTTTGCAAAGAAGCTGCAAGGTCTCAAGTTTTTTTTATCAAAAATTGGCAAAAAGCAACTTATGGGAATTTGCAAGCTCAAATTGAGAATCTAGAACTTGTGATTGATGTTCTGGATAATTTGGAGGAGGTGGCTGTGTTGTCTGATGTTGAAGTTATAGAAAGGGAGCAAGAAAAATTGCAACATGCTTCTTTGTCTTTAAATGTTGCCAGAAGAGCTGCACAAAGAGCCAAAGTGAAGTGGGCTAAAGATGGGGAGAAAAACTCAGCTTATTTGCATCAGATAGCAAATTTCAAATATAAACTCAATAGCATCAACTGCCTTAAGATAGATGGAGTTTTATGTTTTGATAAGAAGCAAATTGCTGATGAAACCATGTCTTTTTATTCTTCTTTATTCTCTGAGAATCACAAAGTCAGACCTGGTTATGAAACCTTGGAGGTGCCTTCAATTTCTGCTACTGATAGTATGCATTTAGAAATTCCTTTCACAGAAGAGGAAGTGAAGAAAATAGTGGATCATTTTGGTTCTAACAAAAGTCCTTGGCCTGATGGTTTCACCATGGAGTTCTATAAATGTGCTTTGGATATCATTAAGCTTGATTTGATGCAGGTGGTTAAAGAATTTGAAACTACAAGCAAGCTTGATTGGAGGATTAATTGTACCAATATCACCCTGATTCCAAAATGTGCTGGGGATGTGTCTCTTCATAATTATAGGCCTATAAGTCTAATTGGAAGTGTGTATAAAATTATTTCAAAATTATTGGTAGAAAGAATGAAAATGGTTTTTCCTTCTATAATCTCTGAATTTCAAGGGGCTTTTGTGCAGGGCAGGAAAATACAAGATGGGATTTTAATAGCTTCTGAACTTATTGATTCTAGATTGAGATTGCAGGAAACCGGTTTGATTTGTAAGGTGGATTTTGAGAAAGCTTTTGACAACCTGAATTGGAACTGCATAGACATCACTTTGGGTAGATTTGGTTTTGGCATGAGGTGGAGGAGCTGGATAAAATGGTGTTTCTACTCGAAGATTTGCAGTATTATTGAAAGGAGAAGCTACTGATTTATTCAGGAGTCAGAAAGGCATAAGACAGGGTGACCCTATCTCTCCTTTTCTCTTTATTTTAGTAGCTGAAGTTCTTTCTATCATGCTCAAAAAAGCTGCTTCTGATGAACTAATCACTGGCTTTAAAGTTTCCCAGAATGGAATCACAATAAGTCATTTGTAATTTGCAGATGATCTTGTGGTGTTTCTCAAGGATGATGAATTACAGGTTCAGAATTTGAAGCATATTCTGACTGCTTTTGAGATGATTTCTGGTCTGAAGGTAAATTATAGAAAGAGCACTATAGTTGGAATAGGCCAATTGCATAATGGAGAAATTTGTGCTGAGTCTTTTGGCTGCTCAAATTCTCAATTACCAATGAATTATCTAGGTATCCCTATAGGCAGTAAATCAAAGAGCAAATTGGTCTGGGCTGATATCATTCTTAGAGTTCAACAAAGGCTGGCAGCTTGGAAAAAGGTTTACTTATCTAAAGGTCAGAGGCTCATAATGATCCAAAGTGTTATTTCTAGCCTTCCAGTTTATTATTTATCAATGTTTCAAATGCCTATTTCAATTTCATAGGAACTGGAAAGAATTATGAGAAGATTTCTTTGGGGTTCAAACAATTCTATGAAGAAGAAAAGTTGGGTTGATTGGTCTAAAGTTAATCTACCTAAATGCAGAGGAGGAGTAGGTATAAAGAAATTGCAGATTGTTAACAGGGCATTACATGCCAAATGGATTTGGAGATATGGCTCTGAAAAACAAGCCCTATGGAGAAAAATTGTTAATCAAAAATTTGGAGGAGATGTGGAAGCTTTATTTCCAAAGCAGCATAATAGAGCTGTTTGTCACAGCCTTTGGCTTGGAATTTTAAAGTCAAGAGATTTTGTTAAAGAGGGGACAGTTCTTAATTTGAGGAATGGCAGTAGTATTCACTTTTGGGATGATGTCTGGGTTGGTAATTCTTGTCTTAAGAGCCTTTTTCCAAATTTGTACAAGATTTCAAGAACAAAGCATTTGATGGTCAAAGACATGACTACTTCTAATGGAGCCTGGGATCTTAAGTTTTGTAGAAGACTGCAAGATAATGAGGTGTTGGAGGTGGCAAATATTTTGCAAGTGATTGGTGAGCCTCCACAGAATACTGATGAAGATGTGAGAGCTTGGAGATATGGGGATTCTTTTACAGTGGCTAATGCATATACTGCTTTAGAAGATGGGGGTCTGCTGAGATTTCCAGATAAGCAACTTTGGAACTCAAAGGTGCCACTTAAGGTGTCATTCTTAGTGTGGACTTTGTGTTATAAAGGTGCCCCAACTCTTAATATGTTGTTCAGAGCTGGATTGGTTCATAGCAATAATTGCCTGTTTTGCAATCAGTTTGTAGAAACAAATGATCACCTTTTTCTTCACTGTAAGTCAGTTGCTTCCATTTGGTCTTATTTTCTAAACAGTTTTGGTATTGCTTGGGCTCTTGCTGGTGATGTTAAGCTGAATTTATGGGAATGGGGAGCTAAGAAAAATTCTAGCAGAGTGAAGAAGATTTGGAGTTTGCTGCCGTTTGCGATATGGTGGACTATCTGGAAGGAACGAAACAATCGTCTTTACAACAATCATTCTAGGAATGTTAATCAATTGATCATATCAGTTAAGTGTTTGTTGTTTACTTGGGCTTTGAACTCGGACATTTTTTCGGGTTTTTCTCTTTCTACTCTCATCTGTAATTGGGATGCAGTGGTTCACTGATCTTTTCTCTATGCTTTTTGTCACTGTTTTAGTGACTTAAGCATTTTTATTTCAATAAATCTTGCCCTTTTTCGTCAAAAAAAAAAAAATTTATGGCTTTTGTTGTCAATTCACAAAGAATTGATGTTGATTGTGTGCACTTGATTGATGCATCAACCGTTTAAGGCTGAGTATTGTGGGTGAAAAAGCTAACGGAACCACAGTATGGCCGGTCATTGTCCAAAGGAATTGCAAACCGCAAGTTACACCTGTGACACTTGGTATTCCGGTCTACAATTTTTTTATTTACTTGATGTATGAGAAGAAGATTAGGTCCTAGTATGTTCCCTCCGGTGTCCAATATACTTTTTCTTTGTGTAATGAATATTTTCTCTTGAATTTGCTAAAAAAGATAAGATCGAATGATCGATAGTGTCAAATTGTTATTTTTCTCGTATACAATGCTAAAATGAAATTAACGAAATCGGTTATGAGAAGAAAAACAAAGCATAAAGTAAATACTTGTGAATTTGTTTTTAAAACCCAAATGCAATATACAGATAGATCAAGTTGTTTTTGTCTTTCAAACTCAAATTCAATAAAGACAGATAAGTCACAGGCCGCAACAAAACGATTGAGAGGAATAATAGTTGCATACATGTTGAAGCCTAGTGTACCCCATGCTTAAAGAATTTGATCTCGAGCCTAAAATTTTAGTTTTCTCCACCTTCTCGCTACATTCTCAGCAATTAGTATAACTTTTAAGAGTATGCACAGTTCTTACTAACTTAAAAAGAATTTCTTGTTCAGAAGTGTAGCTCATTAGCATTATAAATGGCTGAAAAAACTTGATTCTGACCATTTCATTAAGTTCAAATGAACAAACAAGTAATGAAATTGTATGAATAACATCTAAATTAGGTGACTGCTTTAGTTATTAGACATGGAGGTTTTTCCTTTTTACCACGTTCATTGATTTTTATGCCCCGCAACCCACATGACATGGAGTTTGATAAATATGTCCAGTTGGCCAGTGCCCCAAATCCACCAAGTAGTCCAAACATGTTTTCCAAGGAGCCAGTAATCCTATGACTATAAGGACAGCAGGAGTATGAATCCTTCTGAAATTCCAACTTCTATTTACATATAAAGAAGAGTTCTTAAAGACATGAACTACAAAATTTCTACCAAACATCTGCGCTGGTGTTTGTACCCTTATATTTAACACCAAAAAATGGGCTCACTTAGGCCTAATATGCTCCTCATACTAGCCAAGTATGGGCAAATTGAGCCTTACAAGCACTCTATGTACAGGCCCATGTGCAAGAATCCAAGTCAAATGACAAGAAGGTACCGCATCATCATCTCTACGTCAGCAGAGGGACCAATCGGCGGCCTTGCCCGGAGGACTTGCTCGGCGTCCAACTCCATCCGTCGACTGCCCGTCCGGCCAATTCTGGTGCTTCGAGGTGCACCCAGTTTCCATACTTCCCGGATTTCTCCGCCGCACTTCGTGGGATTATCAATCACACCTATTTTCTTGGGCTTGACCATTTACTCACCTTTGGTTTCCCGATTCCATAACCCTATAAGAATGTTCCGGAAGTGTCTAGAGTACTTGATGTCCAAGTCACGCGGGAAGGATATGGAACATTCTTGTAGACATGCAGAGCAGGATAAACACAGATCATACTTATCTAGAAATTAGGGTTAAACCCTAATTTCGAGCATATAAACACAGGGGGTTCACAACCCTCAAAGGTATGCAATATTTTCTATACAAACTCCTGTGAAAAACTCTAGCTAACTTGAGCATCAGAGAGTTTTTTGCAGGTACCCATCCAAACACTAATCACGTGGAGAGAAAGGCAGCAGTTCGAGCGGCGATTTAATCATCATCATATTCGTGTTTGAGGTAAAAATCTTTTACCAAACAAATATTGGCGCCGCTCCAAGGGGATTCGAGAAAAGAGATTGTGTTTTTCCCGGATCGAGATTATGGCAAAAGTAAAGCTAACTGCACGAAGGATGTTTCTTCTAGCCATACACGACGCACAGTGACTGAAACGAACAAAGTTCAATCAGCACCCGTTGTTCCTACTGGAAATAGAAGAGATCGAGATCGAGATCGAGTTCGTGAAAGAACCCCAAATCCGAATAATCGGAGAAGCGAAAATCGACCGATGATCGAGAGTGAAGGAATGGACATTGACCCCATACCTGGTTGAGAAAACCTGCGAGCTTGAATGAACAGAGAAATAGTATTCGGCAACCCGTCAAGGAGGAATGATGATATACTTGATCTGCGAGATGGGCGAACTGCAACTCCTAGTACGGAGGAAGATCTGTTGCACCAGCAGCTGAATGAGGTGGAGAAAGAAAACGCTCTCCTAATACTAGAGTGTGTGATCCAGTCTCGATCAAGGAATGTTTATCTGAACTGTCATGATCGATTGAAGGATTTTGATCGAAACAGGAAGGGTCGCACAGTTTGGGAG
Organism: Papaver armeniacum; assembly: GCA_023531295.1. Classification (NCBI taxonomy): domain Eukaryota; kingdom Viridiplantae; phylum Streptophyta; class Magnoliopsida; order Ranunculales; family Papaveraceae; genus Papaver; species Papaver armeniacum. The sequence continues at coordinate 67,814 of JAJJWW010014334.1, read as the reverse complement.
CGACTTGGAAGATATCTTAACCCGCAAGGGCCTAACTGAACTAGAAAAGTGATCGATCTTGATAAACCATAAAAAACTCCGTTAAAAGACGACTAGGTGGTCACTGGTGATATAACTAGACGAAGGCGTGAACCATCCTGGCAAGCAGGCGCCCGAGCGCGGACAACTGCCACTCAACACAGTACATCCAAAACCACCACCGGATTGAAACGCCCCAGAAATGACGAAGATGAGAACCGAGATCGGGACGATAAGAGAGAATTTTCGCATGATTACTATGCTCGTTCGGAGAATGACATGAGCAGAAATGAATCAACTTGTTCTCAAAGAAGGATAATAAGATCTGAAATTGATATTCCCAAGGATCGTGACTATGAACAGGAAGACAGTTCCTCTAATGGCGATGTTAATACAATAACAAATGCTCGACTTCATAATATGATCGAGAAAGTAATATCAAAGAAGCACTCCATATAAAACAAGTTAGACAGGTCGCATCCAGCCGCAGGAGCTCCCTTTAAGGAGAATATTAGAAAGTTCCGTCAACCGATGAATTTTCAGGTCCCCAAGATGCAATAGTTCAATGAGAAAACAGATGATCCAGATCAACACGTTTTACATTATGAAACTTCCATGATCCTATGGAAGTAGAACGACGAATTGATGTGTAAGATGTTTCCACAATTACTGACTAGCGGAGCAATTACGTGGTTCAATCAGCTCAAGGCACATTCGATTGGGAATCACTGCAAGCTGGTTGATAAATTCTGCTTTCACTACAAATACATTAGACGCGATCGGAAGGGATGCCACTCATTGTTCCGTCTGAGTATTCAGAAAGAGGAAAGCATCAGATAGTTTACTAGACGCTTCAAGCAAGAGTTGGCCGAAGTTGATGGTGCCAACGATCAAGTCTCCAACGCGGATTACAAGCAGGCATATCAGTATGATCAAAGAGGTATATATGGTTCTGTTGATGGTGGATTTTCATTTAAGGTTAAAATTGTAAAAACCAGAAAATTATGCGCTAACATCTTGTAAAAGATAAAGCCATTAATAAGTGTTGAATACTTCTTCACTTTACTAATTCACCTAGAATGGAGCATGTGACAACAATCTCATTCAGAATTAAATACACGAAATTCATCCGAGGTTGGAGCATGTAGCAACAATCCCATATACCTGTGAATTTATAGCATTATTAATTAATGCGTGAGCGGCCTTGTATTTCTGTACTCATTATCGGTGCGGCATGACGGCTCGTGTTGCTCTGCTGAGAGCAACACGAACCTCCAAGCATTATAATGAAAGCATGTACGAAATACCCGTACAGGCTGCAACTCTCGGTGTGTTATACTAGCCCGATTGAGCAACTCTCGGTGTGTTATACTAGCCCGATTGAGCATCCGGACTGTCCGTATCAGTCTGGATATGATCTCGATCATCCAACTTCACCGACATGATTGGATGACCCAGATCAATTCCATAACCCCCATGCAGGTATGGAATATTCGCTGCCGAACCAACGCGGACCCCGCATGGTCGGCCTCCAGAATTGGCATAGCTTGCCAAAACGTCCAAACCATAGCGGTATGGGCGGAAAACCCTAAATTAGGGTTTGCGGCACATTACATGTGTCACAAAAACGGTCTCAACCATCCATCTTTGCGGGTATAGATGGAGGGTGTAGATGTAGATTCAAAGGCCCCGAGCATGTCAACACAATCACCGTGGGCCCGCCTACATACGACCAATCGGTCGGGACCAACCATGGTTGGTCATCCCAATTAAATGCCCGAATAAAACATGGTTACACGGTAGTGAAAGCCAAAATTAGGGGTTTGAGCATCATGAGCGTCCATCTTCTCCGGCACGAATGGAGGGCCCAAGATTAGATTAAGCGAGTCCGGTCATACCAACATGACCACCGTGGACCCATCAATCTCTTCACAGTGGTCGACCAAGGCATACCATGCCCGGTTATCCCAAATCGTCCGCCCGAACTAGCGTGGATACACTTCCCAATTGAAAACTAATCTCGGCCGCTCAACTTCGCCGGACGATTTGAGTGGCTCGAGATCACGTTTTCATGGGACGATCGAGGTATAAGCGTGAACACCGGGCTACCATCTACACACCCACCGATCGGCCAAGACCGACCAAGATTGGTCATCTTGGAACGCGCGCCCGAAGTGGGCATGATGCATGAAAATGCAAATTGCGGCGTGTACACCGGCATCTTCGCTCTACACGCATGCCCTTCGGTCCTTTCCAAAACACTTCCCATGCTTGGTTTCGACCAAGGTGAAGAGTGATGCTGCGCACCTCTTCAAAACCTAATTCCATCAACGGTCGCGGATGAGTGTCTCAAAGATCATCTCGTCCCAACTTCACCGGCTTGGTTATACAACCCCAGTCGGGGAGTTAATTGGTCGGTGAGGCGTCATGGTAATCACCACCCCGTCACTCTACCACACCATGATGCGATGCACATAGAATACACATGATACTTCACAAGTATCGACTTCCTAAATAACTTAGTTATTTAATCTAGCATTACATGCACCTTTCTGCGTGGGTCCCACGATCCACACACTCGAGACATCAATCATGTCACAAACCGGGGGATACATCTTTGGGGTATTGGTCGCGGTTTACAGCGTGCAGCGTGCAACGCGCCATCACAAGAACGTGTCAGGAAGTCATGTACGGTTAGAGATGACAGGAGAAGTGGGCAAGACTGGTCGTGTAACACCAACACACAACTCCACTACTTTACCTGACTTAATAAATCTGTGTATGAAACTATTCCATAACGTATACAAAGTTTAATGGTTAAGCAATAAACCTCGTATTGTATTCCTTAATACGAACTTGTGTGGAAAAAGTTGCTCAAAAAGTGATATTTGCACCCCGGAGGACGATTGTTAACCGGATTCTAAATTTTGGATATGTACAGGGTATTGTACGCCAACCCGATGTGCAGATGTTGTTTGTCAGCCATGTCGCCATGTTGGCTATACTCTTCCTCGACACGATGTGTGTCTTGTCCATTTCTCCAACCCGATGTGCAGCCATGTTGGCTGTCGCTGTCAACCCATTGGCCAAGAGCCAATGTTCCTTTTTCTACGCGATGAAATCTTTGGATGAAGCTTCATCTCAGGACATGGAGCATCTTTCAACATGCGCCATGCTAAAAATACAGGGTGTTACAATTTGAGTTAGTTTTTGCATTATTTGTTTTCCCGTAACGTTAACTGGCAAAATTTTATATAGACTGATTCTAGATTAGCTTGATAGAGCCATCATGCATGTTATTATAATTTGAAGGTTTCTAATTTTCGAGTGATGTATATTGGTTGCACGAATTGTTTTTTATTTTGATTTATATAGCCATTTTCTTTTCGTTCATCAATGGTGCCCCCATTTGTTTAGAAGAATTGCAAGGTAGACATGGAACTTGCACCATGAAAGGCATGTCTATTTTTGCAGCTATGACACTAGTGATCAACTCCCTTGCTAGACCATCAAACTGACCTTGGGTGTGGATTATGGACGGCCGCACTTTCATTCCAGCTGAGATTTATGGAATGACTAGGACTTAACCCGTGCCATAATGGCACAGGCCTTTTCTTTTATCGGTGATTAGGGAAGCAACTGGTTTTTTTTAGATTCTTCCATAAAACACACAGAATGGCGATTTAGCAAAGTAACTCTTTTTTTCTTTTAGGTTCTTCCATCAAAAGCATAAGTGTACCATATATTCAATATAAAACAAAAAAACATCACCTTGTCTAGATGGAAATTGGCACATTGCTTAATAATTTGGTACCCCAATTAACAGCCATGATTAAGCAACATCATTTTATTTGCATTTTTATTTGCATTTTCATCCGTAAAATTAAATTTAGCCCCCAAAATTATAGATCTAATAGATGTTAGAAACAGTCAACAAACACTAAATATGAAGTTCAAATTTGGTGAAATACTCCAGGCACAAAATTTAGCCTAAAACTGAAGGGCTTAAGCTAGAATATCATAGTTATGTACTTTCAAAGCTATGTACATTAAGCGTGTTAAAAATCGTCTAGCAGACCGACTTGCACGTCGGGCTAGAAAATATTGTGTAAAAGACTATTGGGTTCCCTTTCCTTCTTTTTTGGACACTCTAGTTAGGAAGGAACCTCTTGTAGAAATTTGTAATTCTCTTATTTTATAATATATGGAAAATAACAAATGAAAAAAAGCTAGAATATCATATATGAAAAAAGGATATAACAAATGTGCAACTTTTTCATTCTCGGAACAGCTAATAAATAATTTCATATTTTCAAATGGCGAACAAATTATAATTAGGATCTTCAAAAAAAAAATTAACTTGGGTAGCTTAAATGTATTTCAGATTGGGTTCAACAAATTTCCGGAGTTTCAATTTCAAGAATCAAAACCAAGTACCGCACTTGTCAAAGAATGTTAAACCATCGTCGCTATCCCCTAGATGCTTACTGAATCAGCCGTGAACAACCTAGAATGAGAATCTGGTCTACTCCACCATGAGATATCTAATTAAGTTCCTCACCAGGCAGTCTTTTTATGATCTTGACATTCCAAAGGTATGTTATTCGCTGCATCAAAAGATTAAAAATCATGATTAATAAATCAGTAAAATGACTAAATAACATAACAACAAATGAGACTACCCATCAATCAAAAACAGAGAGAAGGTTATTCCCTATATCAAGCAATAATGCGTTATTAATGGATCCATAGCGTTTAATAGTTTTTGTACCCAATTGTTGTAAAGCTACCAACGTTTGTGGATTACAATATTATAACCATGAGTAATTTTTATTCTTTTTGTATGCATTTCACACAGATTGTGTAATCAAGAAACCATGCATACCAAACAGAACAATAAGATCTTTAGGAAAACGGACAAATATATATGAAAGCCACTCCATTTACCCAAATTCCTGAGTCTCTATCACTCACGCGCAGTACCATATTCGCATCCATAAACAATCACCAGTACTAAGCATCGCCAGGACCAACCACAACCACGGCATCTAAAAATCAGGGATAACAATATCTTCACGTCATATGACTTGAAAACTTCTGCCAGATCGAAACCAAATACGTCGGTTAGGAATCCTGTTGATTGAGATAAAAGATAAGGACACTATTCTTGTAAATATCAAGTAATACAGGATGTAGAATCTAAATTAAAATGAGCAAAATAAAGGGGATGAACAAAGCTACGATAGCGCTGAATCCGCACCTTTAGTTAGTATGTGTATAACCCTCAATGAACTTCAGTGTTATCTTTGAGCTTCTCTTCCTAGATACTTCCATCAACAGATTTTTTTATTTCCAGTGGAATAGATACCAACCACAGCCCTTAAACTTACTTATTTTGCTATTATCTCATGTGGAATGGCAAAAATCACGGGTAGTTGCTGAAAAAAACCAAAAGTAAAATTAAAAGTTGTGTGTTAATAATCAAAACACAAACTCTTCAATAAAAAAAATAAAAAGAGAGAGAGAGTAAGAGACTCTTCTCTTTATCTATAGGTTTGACAAATTATATGATTAAGGACTAAATAAAGTACTCCCACATTTAAATCTCCACACTTCTGGTTCATAGTTTGCGTACATACCAACATGATTAGTAGTTGTTGGAACTTGTATATTGTATTGCTTAACATGGTACGAATCCTCCACATTTATCCTCACAACTTGGTGGCGTAGATCAAGGGGTGGTCAACATTTTATATGCAGTTTCAATCTTTTCCATAACCTGAATTCATAACACCCAAAACACATCATCATTCAATTGAAGTGGAACTAACCAAGCCCGTTTCTGTGGAGATTGAGATGAAAAGTACTTGTTGTGAACTTAAGGGTGCTGGAGAGGAAGTCTGTTACTCGATATCGCATACTGGCTACGGAAGGCCTAACAACCTGAATTCATACAATTCGGTTTTTTTGTTTTTTTGTTTTTGGTACAAATTAAACAGATTAGCTCTTAAAAGGATATCAATGGACAATCAATTCATTAATGTGAGTTTTTTCTATTATGACCAATTCATTAAAAAAGACAGAAGCTCTAAGAAAACTAAGAAAGAAAGGTATATATCCAATAGGAAGATGATACGACCACCCTAAGAAGCAAGGCCAGAATGCATCTCAACAGTAGTAGGATAAAAAAATGAAACAAAATGAGAGATTAGGGGCTTGTTATGCTTACCATTGTCGCTGTGGCGAGTTGGAGAAAAGATAAGTCTTGTTTTTGTTTGTTTTTTTACTCCGAGATTGTATTTGGTTCTGGAATACTGAAAACCATCAGTGAGAATAAGAGAAAAAACTGGCAATGAATGAAAATTCATTAACTTCATAGAATGAATAAGAGATAGGGTTAATTTAATGATCAACCACAACCGTAAAGTTAACTATTACGACATAAACTGCATCAAAATAGAATAAAAGGACCATCAAACATCCAATGGTTCTTCAAGAAAATGATTTTGAAGCAACATGAGGTGAATGAAGAAATTCGAATCCATAAACAAATATAGCCACACTGCCGCAAAACAAATTCTGCAAACCTGAAAATCAAAATTGCAAATTTTTTAGCATAATATGCAATGAATCCCACACTCCACAAACCAATAAAATCTGTAAACTAATTACCACAGAAAGCTTAAGCTCTAATATTTAGGTTTTCGAAGAAATAAAACAATACAAATCTCTCTAAATAGCTGAACGATCTTTCAACAGTCCATCTAACACAATCAATTCCTTCTTGACATGATTCATGAGTCCGATTATATATATATAATGAGGATGATTTTACTTAAATTTCTTCTTGGAAGAGGATGCCAACAACAGAAAACGTTAGCATTCAGAAAAAGGAATTTAACATTCATGAGCGGAAGAAAAATGAATTTGGGATTATCATCGGTATACGTAGCATATGATATATTAGGGATTCTTCAAGCTCTAAAAAGAATTGCTAGGGTGCTTAATGACATCCGTCTTTAAAAAAAAATAAAAAATAACCCATCAAAGCAATCACCTCAATTCCAGAAACCCTAAATAAAAATCAAAAATTGAAGATAACATTAAATGGAAGAGTTTCCATTGAAAAATCAACAACCTACCCAAAGAAAATATATCATTTACCTTCAATTCCAGTCAAATTCATATTTTTTACTATCGTTCCACATCTTCCTTGTATTATCTTCACCTTCTAATCTTAGAATGAAAAGTATGGTTCTACAACAGTTGAGAAATCGACCTTCAGAATATGAGCATTAGAGAAAGGAGTTTTATTCTGCAAAACCGTGTGAAGGAAGCGTTTCATGGGATTACCACAGCCGTAGATTTATCTCTTGGGAGAACAAATCAGGACCGCCACTCAGATAGGCTAAGTTAGCCAAACTGTGCTTTATACTCTTGATTTCGTAACCCTTGAATATTGTGTCCACTGCAAATACAAATTTAGTGCTTACATAAAATTTAAAAATTTGTATTTAAACTTGTATTACATTTATATTATAAATCGAATTAATTTATAATTCATGGCTTATTACACCAATTAAACATAATTAACTTCATAATATTTCTGTACCAAAAAAATAAAATATTCATAATATTCATCATGCATATTCTCTTTGGAGCTTCTCCGATAATTATTGTGTGTATCTTATGTGGCAACACAAACAAAACATCCTCATTCCAATATTTCAAATTTAGGTGGAAAAAGAAATTCATATCCAATGACATTGTTTGATTTCTTTTTGATTAAACGTAAATATTATTTTCAGTAACTAAAGATTTTACTAGAGATATGGTTATTTAATATGTTGGAATTAATTTTAGTCAAGAAAAATCTTATTAGGATAGCTTGACATATCCTTAAGGTGAATGTTTAAAACTGAACATTCACCTTGAGGATGTCTAGCAAAATTAAGTCATGTCATCTTCACATTGATTTAAGAAATTATGGTTGAAGAAGAATTTTAGGGAATATGAATATCTATCATATTTAGATTTAGACATTTATCTTCCCTTATAATCCATTGGAGAAGCTCTTACTAATCAATAATCAAAATCCTAATTTAGATAACAAATACAATGTTGTATTAATTATGAAAAAAAAAATACTTAATCTCGATTCATATTCATAAATTAACCAATAGAAATTAAACAGCAGCACCAGCTAAATTGAAATCCCCAGTATGGATCAATCTAATTACAAAATTTCAAGCTGATTCGACTACTTTAGGAACGAGAGTATCCAACACCTCTATAATGTTTAAACATCTAAGGGCGCATGATAATAGTCACTACTTCCAAATTCCTCCACCAAGAAAATTACATGAAGAAGCTTCTTCTTGCACTAGTAATCATTCGAGCAGATAGAAAAGAGATGTGTCATGAACTCATCAACATTTTTACTGAGAGAATTGTTTGTAAACTACCACTCGAGCGTAGTTGTATCTTCTACTGCAAAATCTGCTCCATGATGAAACTTTCCATCTTTCTTATTTTCTAGGTATGCAAGGTTTAGATGAAGGAAAACGGAAGGCCGAAGACCAGTAATCGACCACTTCAAAACTACATCCTTAGAAAATATACCTAAGTTATATAGTGTGGTGACAGGACACCTAATCACTGGAATAATTCCCTCTTTATCATCAACGTATGAGAAATCGAAAATCAAACTGAAAAAGACAACCATATAAAAATGAAATATGCCGGACGCCATTGCAAAATTATTATTTAGTTTTCTCCAACTCCTCATACCATTTCTAATAATTTAATAAACCGAATCTAGCATCCATAACATTTTTTTGAAATTAGAAAATCACCACCGAACCAATCCAAATAAAGACTTCATAGCACAATTATACGATATAGTAAGAGCATCTTAGCCTGGTGTATACTAATTTCATGAGCACATATTTAATGCATGTTTACCCTTTTATCATGAAAACCTTTTAAGATAACGGCCATTTATTAACTAGGGGAGGAGAAAGCATTTTTATTTGGTGTAAAGAAAAACATTGTGTTTGTACCGATTTCGCTTTCTCCTCCTAACATAGTATTTATGTGGTTTCGTTGTTCTCCCTCGACCTTGGAAGTTAGGTTGTGTTTGATACCGGGGAAAGGAAACAATTTCTTGGAAAGAGTTTCCATGGAATCAGTTTCGTGGGGGACGCAAGGAAAGACTTTCCATGGAATTCCACGAAATGAGTTTGAAACATACTTTAGGCCACGCTTTTATTGCAATTTCATGAAAACATATTGTTGACCAAACGACGAAAAAAACACTATTTCCATAGAAAGATGGCTAATTCCATGGAATTAACTCCTATTTTTATTGATTTTGAATAAAAAATACTACTCCCTCCGTTTCACAAAGACAGTCCGCTTTGACTTTCTCAAAATATTAAGGAGACCATATTATTTTACTTGACTACCCTTAGTTACTTACCTGTTTTATTTTAATAAAAATGTTAGCAATAAAGACTGTCCAAAATTGTTGTGAAATTATAAAACAAAATATAAAAGGAAAATTTAAAAGATATCGAATTTATGAAGTATAAACTTTATAAGGAATTTAATTTTTAGAGTTAAATGTATATTTTCTTAAAAGGAATGAATGATATATTTGTTTCCTCAATTATACTAATTTCTTTAATATTTTAGATTGGGTCACGTTAAAAATGGATTTATGATTATAAAGAATTCAAGGGTATATTAGAGAGTTCATTTAAAAAGTATGACTATAAACAGAAGTTGGACACAATTTTGAAACTGACGAAAAAGGTATAGAGGACGGTCTTTCAGAAACAGAGGGAGTATATTATATAGCTTTGTCCATGTTTGAACTGGGGACCTAAAAAAGTCTTTAGGTTATAATCATAATGACTTCGCCTAAGTTTGAATCATAAACCTTTATATCGTGTTTGGATATCAGGAATTTAAGTATTTTTGCTTCTCCAGAAACAGAAATAGAAAGCAAAGATATTTTGCTTCATAAAAAAATGTGTATCCAAACGTACTATTAGTCTAACGTTGAAACCAACTACATCATGAAACCTTTGTGATAACAATTGAAAGGACTTGACTTATATAGGAAATCACTTTTTTTACTTTAATACCAACAATGCACCATCGTTTTTGTACACATCGTATCAATTTGACTTCAACGTATTAGGGAGAAAACCGTTTTTTTATGCTTTAGTTACGAAGGATGAGGGTAAAAATATGGTGAACATGTCCTAGTGTTTTTCATACTATTGATTATGTTGATACTTGGTTTGTTTCTATCTTTAAGTGCCCCGTTTGTCGCTCTAATCTTAAAGTTATTGTTCCCGAAACCGCTCTTAATGTTGGCTATATTATACTTTGTAATTGATGTATTGGAAGATGGGAAAGGCCATACTGATTTGTCTTGCGAGTTTACCAATTTACTACTTGTCTTTATTTTATCTTCCGGTTAGTATGGAGAAAAAGATAGTGCAGATTATGCGTAACTTTTTTGGGGTGTTGCGGAAGGTATAAGGAAATTAGTTTGGGTTGGTTAGACAAAAATAAGCATGCCTAAAGATAATGAAGGATTAGGGGTTAAAGTTTTGAGAACAACTAATCAATCTTTATTGGTTAATTGGATTTGGAGATACAAAAAGAACAAAAATATCATTTGGAGGAAGATAGTTAATCATAAACGAATTTGTTAATGTCGGATGTTGACAACAAACCACGGTGCAGAAGTCTATGGAAAAATGTAGTGAATATGGTTCCCACCGTCCAAGATATGGCACAGTTTACGGTGAGAAACGGTAAAGGGATTAGGTTCTGGAAGGATAGATGGTTGGATAGAGGGACATTGCAAGAACTATTCCCTGTTATTTATAAAGCTGTTAAAAGGAAGGAGGCGACCATCGCAGATATGATTGTGAACAACAATTGGAGTTGTGAATTCAGGAGGGATTTGAATGCGAACGAGCAACAAGAATGGGTTTACTTCGACGTGATGTTTCTCATATCCCGGTGTTTGTGGTAGAGGATGATGAATTGGTTATTATGGAGGATTTTAGTGCAAAAAGTGTTATGAAGCTTTGTTAGGTAACTATCATCTCCCCCCCTTTAATGAGCGCAAGGATATCCAAAATTCTAAGAGTTAAATAACAGCATCCGTCGGATCTCTTTTATTTTAAAATCTTGGCCATTAGATGATCGAATATTTTCTAAAGATTCCCGTCACATGTGAACATTCTGTGTGCATTTTTTTGGTTACTCGACAAAAATACCCCTAGCAAAATAAACTTCTTCCCAAGTCCTCCCCCGACTTCTTTCCTTTTTCAGTTTTCCCGCAGCAAACTCCATTGAAACCATTCTTCGATTCATTACTGTGAAATTAACCTTCGCCTCAAGTTTCTTCTCGGATTTCATGCGATTACTTCAATAGGTATGTGATTCTGAAATCATTCTGTATTGTAATTTCGAATTCTAGGGTTCGTAACTATTTTGGGTTTTGCATATTTGTGTTTTTATGGAAGAAACCATTCTGTGTTGTAATTTGGAATTCTAGGGTTTGTAAAGTTTAGGGGTTTTGCATAATGTGTGTTTTTATGGAAGAAATCATGATGTAATGAATTCTAGCGTTTGTAATTTTTAACGATTTTTGCAAATCTCAAACTACAGACGTAAGGGGCTGTAAGAAAACAGCTCGAGGATATTTATGCTTTCCGAGACGTTCATGACTAAAGATCGAATCAGGACACCATAATTAGCAATAACATGAATCTTCTTCACATTGGCTCGAGCGTTGTGAAATGGTTTGATATGTTAGAATAATTAGTGCAGGCTGAAAATGGGTTAGTAACAGATTTTTCACTGCAGCTTTAATTAAAAAACATTACCGAGTTGTTTTTCATTTCACAAACAACTAATGAAAACCCATAGCTACATCATTTTTATATGCTAACTATTTTTACCACATTTGGTGCTTGCTCTTACATGTTGAATGTTGAAGAAGGGATTTGACTGCATTCCTGGAATCTCCCTTGGGGTCTGAAACCAAATTTCAGAATTCTCGACCTATAACTTTTAGCACGATAGCACAGGTTTGCCATTTCAAATTTCAAAACTTTACATCTCCCTGCCTTTGAAATATTATCGGTACCCACCTATAATGTCTTAATGGTTATACTTAATATTAATGATTTTGTGTTGTTTAAGCACTAAACAGCAAGACCTGATGCTTGACTACTATTTGTGATCAATTTATCTCTTATATCCACCATTTCTACTATGAAAGACCTCTAGAACTTTTTGAAAACAAAGTTCTGAATTGACACATGGTTTTCCCTATGTACGATTGAAATGTGATTACTATTATATTTTTTAACATTGTCGATGCAAATGAAAGTACATGGTTAAAGTACATGCTAATGTAGAGGTAGGAAATTTTGCCAAAAGTTAATAACGTGGTTCATAATGGTCATGCTTTAAAGACAAATATTCTATAAACTTTTCAATGTCATTGCCTGGAGCATAAGAGTCTAATGTTGGATACATGAGCTTTCAACTCTCTTAAGTGTAAACACTCGGCTTCCGCTCTTATATGGCGTTGTTGATGGTGGTTTTTAGACAAAGGGTAAAATCGTAAAACCCCGAATAACCTAATGTCACCAATGACACATTTATTAGAACATTCAATGCATGTAGTCAGTAATTAATAGGGGGTATTTTTTCAAATTAGGGTTACAACGAACAAAACCCTAATTCACCTCCGTGCCAATGGCAAATCATGCCAGCCACACCTAGCCCAAGCTAGCCGCGCCATGCCAAACGCACTCTGCCTTTGCCCTAGCTATGCTAGTCACACCAAACGCGCCAAAGCATGCCAACCATGCTAGCCGCACCTCCGTGCCAATGGCAAATCATGCCAACCACACCTAGCCCAAGCTAGTCGCGCCATGCCAAACGCACTCTGCCTTGGCCCTAGCTATGCTAGTCACACCAAACGCGCCAAAGCATGCCAACCATGCTAGCCGCACCTCCGTGACAATGGAAAATCAAGCCAGCCACACCTAGCCCAAGCTAGCCGCGCCATGCCAAACACACTCTGCCTTGGCCCTAGCTATGCTAGTCACACCAAACGCGCCAAAGCATGCCAACCATGCTAGCCGCACCTCCGTGCCAATGGCAAAATCATGCCCGGTCACACCTAGCCCAAGCTAGTCGCGCCATGCCAAACGCACTCGCCTTGGCCCTAGCTATGCTAGTCACACCAAACGCGCCAAAGCATGCCAACCATACTAGCCGCACCTCCGTGCCAATGGCAAATCATGCCAGCCACACCTAGCCCAAGCTAGTCGTGCCATTCCAAACGCACCCTGCCTTGGCCCTAGCTATGCTAGTCACACCAAACACGCCAAAGCATGCCAACCATGCTAGCCGCACCTCCATGCCAATGGCAAATCATGTCAGCCACACCTAGCCCAAGCTAGCCGCGCCATGCCAAACGCACTCTGCCTTGGCCCTAGCTATGGTAGTCACACCAAACGCGCCAAAGCATGCCAACCATGCTAGCCGCACCTCCGTGCCAATGGCAAATCATGTCAGCCACACCTAGCCGCGCCATGCCAAATGCACTCTGCCTTGGCCCTAGCTATGCTAGTCACACCAAACGCGCCAAAGCATGCCAACCATGCTGGACGCGCCTCGTGCCAATGGCAAATCATGCCAGCCACACCTAACCCAAGCTAGCCGCGCCATGCCGAACATACTCTGCCTTGGCCCTATCTACGCTGGTCGCACCACGCCAAGCCAAACACCCTTACCTTGGACCTTGCCGCGCCAAGCCAAACACCCTTACCTTGGCCCTAGCCGCGCCAAGCCAAACACCCTTACCTTGGCCCTGGCCGAGTCATGCCAAAGTAGCGCCCGCGCCTAGGCTTGCAAACCGTGCAACCTAGGTCAAATTGGCCACGCATGCCATTGGCACATGCCAACACGCTCGCTGGTAGCTTTTCTTACCAAGCCGGGCCCTAATGGCCGAGCATGCCATTGGCACATGCCAACACGCTCGCTGGTAGCTTTTCTTACCAAGCTGTGGCCCTAATGGCCAAGCATGCCATTCGCACATGCCAACACGCATCGGTGGTAGCTTTTCTTACCAGGACATGGCCCTAATGGCCGAGCATGCCATTGGCACATGCCAACACGCTCGTTGGTAGCTTTTCTTACCAAGTCGTGGCCCTAATGGTCGAGCATGCCATTGGCACATGCCAACACGCATCGCTGGTAGCTTTTCTTACCAGGTCGTGGCCCTAATGGTCGAGCATGCCATTAGCACATGCCAACACGCTCGCTGGTAGCTTTTCTTACCAAGTCGTGGCCCTAATGGCCGAGCATGCCATTGGCACATGACAACACGCTCATTTGGTAGCTTTTCTTACCCGTCGTGGCCCTAATGGCCGAGCATGCCATTGGCACATGCCAACACGCATCGCTGGTAGCTTTTCTTACCATGTCGTGGCCCTAATGGCCGAGCATGCCATTGGCACATGCCAACACGCTCGCTGGTAGCTTTTCTTACCAAGCCGTGGCCCTAATGGCCGAGCATGCCATTGGCACATGCCGACACGCATCGCTGGTAGCTTTTCTTACCAGGCCGTAGCCCTAATGGCCGAGCATGCCATTGGCACATGCCAACACGCATTGCTGGTAGATTTTCTTACCAGGACGTGGCCCTAATGGCCATGCGTGCCATTGACAAATGCCAAACACGCACGCTGGTAGCCTAACTTGCAAGCCGTGCAACCTAGGCCAACTTGGTTGTACGTGCCATTGACACATGCTAAAACCCACGCTGGTAGCCTAACTTGCAAACCGTGTAACCTACCACCAAGGCATTCCGCACACGCCATTGGCACATGCCACACACGCCACTTGCAGCTCTGGCATTGCCACTTACACTCAACGTACAACCTACCACCAAGGCATTCCGCACATGCCACACACGCCACTAGCAGCTCTGGCATTGCCACTTGCACTCAAGGTGCAACCCGCAACAAAGGCATTCCGCACATGCCACACACGCCACTAGCAGCGCCACTTGCACTCAAGATGCAACCAACACTCGAGACATCAACACAAACTGGGGGATGCTTTCCAGGGTCTTGGTTTGGCGGTCACAACATGCAGTGTACACTACGCTCACATTAAGAAAGCGTGAATAGGAATAAAGCGGTCAAATAAATGAGGAAATAATGGTGAAAACGTTTTCACCCATAAACACCATGCAGTTACCACCTCCTCCCATTATTTCACCCTTTACTCTCTTCCTTCATGATGCCAGGGTACGTTTCAATCTCCACTTGTATAAATAGGTCTTACCTATTTACACCAGCCAACAAGTCTCGGTCAGGAGAAAAATACAATACTCTCAGAAAAGGCAACTTTGCAAGCTCTCCAAAAAAGCTTTCATCTCTTGCAAGCTTCCGAAGCTTTCACTTTCTGATACAAGTCGAGACACTACTCTCCCGCACTATTCTGGTCTCAACACCTTTCTTTGCTTCCCTCCCCAAATCAACCCTTCTCCTCCACTTTGTGACCGAAGCAAGTCTGGAACGGCCATTTCTTGGTTTAGGCCGGACTTGTACAGATTGATCTCTCGAATCTAGAAAGTGCTCACGTGCAGCACATTTGTTTAGGGTTTAAACCAGTTTCTCACTCACCTACCGAATTTACCGAAATCGACGGAAACGATTTTTACCCCTAAACAATTGGCGACCACAGCGGGAGGATTGATCTATCGGCTACAATGTCAGACTGTCGATCTCGTTTTTTCGACCCAGATGTCAAGATGGTAGGGGAAGGCGACTCAATCCGACTCAACTACCAGACAACCCGGTTACCAGTCGTAAAGACTACACAAGAAAACTGGAGACTCGCTGAAGATGCTACCAGCGATTGGGGACTTGCTGGCAACGCTACCAGCAAGGCCGCCTTTTACATGGAGAGGGGCGTGTTCGCGAAAGAAAAAAAACCTATGAAGTGAGTAAATTTACACTGGGCAAGATATACGATCTGTTTTTAGGTTCTTAGTAAAACCGTCATACTATTGCGTCTTGTGCCGATTGCTAGCACACACTTTCATAAAATCAATATTCCTTTCACAAAACATAATCAGAGTTATATTATCAAAACCATTCATCCCAGAAATAATCTAATATCCTCAAAAGCTACCATATCTATCAAAACCTAGTTAACTTTGAACCGGACATCCAAAGATGTTTTTCAAAAAAAAAAAGAGGAAGAACCTAAATGAAAGTTTAACAGAGAAACATTCAAGGAAAATCATCCAACAGAGGTCTGCTCTTCTTGGAGAAAGTCAACTTTGCATCTTCAAGAGCCGCTCTCTTCATAGTCAACATCTTGGAAAGATTTTCGAGTTCTACCTCTGTCGAGCAATCTCCTCTGCAAAGGCTTTCGATTGCTGCATCTTTCGACTGGATCTCAGCAAGGCCTTCGACAAATCACGAAGCGTTGAACTCCTTTTCTACACACACGTCGCGATGGTGCTCCCAGTCGGCAATAACGTCTTCAGAAACGGTGTGGCCAGTCACCTCACGCATGTCCTCGATGGAAGATAAAGCCTCTTCCACACGCTTAACCAGCGCAAATCGACTAGTGATCTTCTTGGTTGTGGCCATATGTCTATACTTCTCCCAGATTCCGTGTACAACGCCTCATACTTAGCCAAAGACGCTTTGAAACCGCCAACCAAGACATGACCTGGATAAGGAACCAAGTACGGGGATCGAAAATGGCGCCATGCTCGGCCTCACGACTCGCAAAGGGTCTTTTTCCATGTCTACGGCAGCAACCATCAGGGAATCATCCACCGTTTGAACCACATCTGTGACCAGCGATTGGCTAACTCCCATCTCCAAGTCACCGGCGATGGTCACCAAAGGCAAGTTTTCGTGTGGCTCCGCCCCAGAATCGTCTTCCGAACCGGATTCCTCCTGCGAACTTGAGTTAGACATTTTTCAAAAAAAAACGGGAGAAGAAAGAAAAATAAGCTCGAAACTCACCGAACCACTTCCCGAAAAAGAACCAGTGCTGTCAGAAGAATCACTCTTACTTGTCGAACTTTCTTCTTTCTCTGGCTCATCACCGTTATGAGAAGGCTCAGTGCCGCCGGAATTCTTCGAAGAAATTGCCGTCTCCTGGCAACGTGCAAGGGCAGCGAAAGCATTAACACTACCGAAGCCCTGGAAGAAACAAGACAAATGTTTTCAGCAGAAATTCACGTGTTTTGAGACAAACCAACAAAGAGGCGACACATACCTGGTTATTGGAAGAACTGAAAGACACGAGAGCTGCGGGAGGATCTTTTGAAACCGCCTGGAACCCGCCAGCACGATTCTTCGTTCTCTGTTCCTTTGCCTGGGGATTTTCCGAGTTGCCGGGCAACCCTCGCTTGAGGTCTCTCAACATTGGATACTTCTTCAAAACTGCTGGGGAAGGTTTACAACGAACATTCTCCACCACGTTATTTACAAAATCTTGGATCATAATGAACTCATCGTACCAAAACTCATTATAGCCAAAAGTCGTCGAAGTTACTCTTCCCGTTTGAAAGAAGGGAAGGCGGATACCCGGCTCAAGGGCGCTGGCATTGAGGGCGGCACGCAATGAATCCTTAGGAACCACCAGCTGGTAAGCAAGAGGCACCCCTTGTTCGAAACCCATGTGACGAGCAGCACGGTCAATATTGTAAGCAGCTATTCGGAATGACCCCATGAAGAAAGACGGCATATAACCGGACATGCAGCTTTGAATAAACAAGTTTTCACCAACACTCAAGTTGCCGACAGAAAACAAAGACATGATCGGAGCAGAAGCAAAGGTGTCAATTTGAGTCACCGACCTATGGACCGGCTCCCATGGGCGAAAAATGATTTCATGCGACTTATCGAGAAGACTAACCAAGCTCATGCCAACTCTTGGACGCCTGTTCACCCATCGAAGAATTCGGGAGCCGCTCCAACTCGCGGGAATCGAAGGCAACGGTTTCGGAGCGTACTTCTCAAAGTGCTCCCATAACAAGGCTTGCAGAAAAGCAACGTGCACATATGAATCCACTTTCATGAAACCATTTGAAACTTTCATGTTCGCAACTAGGTGATCCAAATGCACATACAGGGAACCAAGGAATAGCTTGCCAATGGGAAGAACTTCACCTTTTGCCAACTTCACAAAGAATCACTAGCAACTCGGTCTTATTTCCTTCTTGCCGAACCGTCATCAAAAATGTCTCTAGACAACCGAGAGCCAAAAATACTTTGCAACATGAAGATCACTGCTTTTACTTTTAGGTTCCAGCTCGTCCGGAAACCATTGAGATTTCCACCATCCGTAAAAGCACCTTTCATCCTCTTTTCCACAGAATCCTTCGACTTCGCAGTGGAGTCTTTTCGAGCGAAATCTCCTAACTTAGCGGCAAGGTCACCCCGCATCTTCTCCTCACCTTCAAACAATTGGATATTAAGATTCCCGGTTACCGGAAGATTCAGCAAGAGAGCCACACTCTCCAAGCAGAAAGTTATTTCACCCCATCTATATATGATCGTATGGGTGTCCGAACACCATCTGGAGATGAAAGCAACCAAGCCCGAGATATCCTTCATAATCTGGAGATTTACTGAAGCTCTGACAGCATCAATAATCAGCGCTCGAGTCAAGTTGGTATATGTGCTCCTTACTCACCATGAACTCAACCTATCTATCAAAAGAACGCAATGGGCTTTGACAC
The DNA here is from genome assembly GCA_023531295.1 of Papaver armeniacum. Lineage (NCBI taxonomy): Eukaryota > Viridiplantae > Streptophyta > Magnoliopsida > Ranunculales > Papaveraceae > Papaver > Papaver armeniacum. The sequence goes on along the minus strand of JAJJWW010014334.1, from coordinate 48,970 downwards.
ATCCTGAAATCAATGTTGGAAGAAGAATATACCCCTTTATGAAGACAGAACCGTATGGTGTTCTCTGGGCGAACCGAACGTGTTTTCTTTTCATCTTCACCACCGGTTAACAGAATTGGCACGAAACCTGGGTGATTCTTCCGAGCAGGGGCGAGGGTTTTGGCAAAGAATTCATCATCCGTGTTTGGTTTGGAACTATGAACATCCTTCGAAGCGAAATTTTGTTCAGGTAACATCTTGTCGGATTTCTTCATAACAATTTGGTAACAAGATATCTGCACAAAACAAACGGAGAAAGACGAAATTATCTCCCTGACACATAACCGCACCCAACAAAAGGAAAACCTGGAAAAAAAAAGGGTGTATTCTCTACGGGTTCAAAACTGCACGCGCAATATTTTCTTCAGGTCCGAAATTCATATATGCAATATTTCCTATGGTTCGAAGTCATATGAACCACATATACAGTATTCTTCTTCGGGATTCATATACAGTATTCTCTACGGGTTCAAAACTGCACACGCAGTATTTTCTTCAGGGTTCAAAATTATATACGCAGTATTTTATACGGGATCAAGTGCGTCTGCGGTATCCTTCTTCGGGATTCATATACAGTATTCTCTACGGGTTCAAAACTGCACACGCAGTATTTTCTTCAGGGTTCAAAATTATATACGCAGTATTTTATACGGGCTCAAGTCCGTCTGCAGTATCCTTCTTCGGGTTCAAAATAGTATTTTATACGGGCTCAAGTGCATCTGTGGTATCCTTCTTCGGGTTCAAAACTATATACGCAGTATTTTCTACGGGCTCGAATGCGTCCATGGCATCCTTCTTCGGGTTCAAAATTATATATGGAGCATTTTTCTACGGGTTCGAATCATATATGCAGTATTTCCCTTGGGTGCATATATACAATATTTTCTACAAGAAGCACGCCAAGAAATCATATGCGCAATATCATCGCAAGGATTATAAAAGAAAAACGCCTACTCTTAGGGTTTGCACCTACATGAAAAGGGAAACAAGAGAAGTACTGGAAGACATACACAAGCTAGGTTTTCTTTGGGACTCTGCCGCTAGTATGAAAAGATGAAAGAACAAAGTGCAAGATGAGAGAAAGGGATTTTATATATATGGGCGTGAAGATTCTGAAATAAGGAAGGATTTCCCTTTACCAAAAATCGTGCGGGCCCACAAGGGCGCCCAACTTCCCAACGTCGCCCAAGTTGCACCGGTCCCACCAGTTGCGCCAACTCCCCAGTACCGCCCAAGCCACGTCGGTCTCACCAATTACGCCAACTTCCCAATGACCGCCCAAGTCGCGCCAGCTAGCACACTCAGCTTCCCCACCTTGCGCCGGTCCCACCAACTAGCACGCTCACTTTCCCAACTCGCACCAACTTCTCAATGCCGCCCAGCTTCCTGTCTCTCAATGATGTTGACTCCCCAATCGTGCCAACCTCCCGATTTGTGCAAAACTGCCAGAGGCAAGGATTCCAAATCCTATTTATAAAAAGGTCAGACAAGCCTCCTCAATTTTCTTTATGATTTACTGTTGATAGTTTGTCACCATCTTATGCTTACCTCGCAACAAAGCTCATGTTCCGAGCTAAGCAGGGGACTTAATGTTGATGGTGGTTTTTAGACAAAGGGTAAAAATCGTAAAACCCCGAATAACCTAATGTCACCAGTGACACATTTATTAGAACATTCAATGCATGTAGTCAGTAATTAATAGGGGTATTTTTTTTTCAAATTAGGGTTACAACGAACAAAACCCTAATTCACCTCCGTGCCAATGGAAAATCATGCCGACCACACCTAGCCCAAGCTAGCCGTGCCATGCCAAACGCACTCTCGCCTTGGCCCTAGCTATGCTAGTCACACCAAACGCGCCAAAGCATGCCAACCATGCTAGCCGCACCTCTGTGCCAATGGCAAATCATGCCGACCACACCTAGCCCAAGCTAGCCGCGCCATGCCAAACGCACTGCCTTGGACCTAGCTATGCTAGTCACACCAAACGCGCCAAAGCATGCCAACCATGCTAGCCGCACCTCCGTGCCAATGGAAAATCATGCCGACCACACCTAGCCCAAGCTAGCCGCGCCATGCTAAACGCACTCTTCCTTGGCCCTAGCTATGCTAGTCACACCAAACGCGCCAAAGCATGCCAACCATGCTTGGACCTAGCTATGCTAGTCACACCAAACGCACCTCCCGCACCTCAGTGCCAATGGCAAATCATGTCGACCACACCTAGCCCAAGCTAGCTATGCACAAACGCGCAAAGCATGCCAAACGCACTCTGCCTTGGCCCTAGCTATGCTAGTCACACCAAACGCGCCAAAGCATGCCAACCATGCTAGCCGCACCTCCGTGCCAATGTCAAATCATGACAGCCACACCTAGCCCAAGCTAGTTGTGCCATGCCAAACGCACCCTGCCTTGGCCCTAGCTATGCTAGTCGCACCAAACGCGCCAAAGCATGCCAACCATGCTATCCGCACCTCCGTGCCAATGGAAAATCATGTCAGCCACACCTAGCCCAAGCTAGCCGCGCCATGCCAAACGCACTCTGCCTTTGCCCTAGCTATGCTAGTCACACCAAACGCGCCAAAGCATGCCAACCATGCTAGCCGCACCACCGTGCCAATGGCAAATCATGTCGACCACACCTATCCCAAGCTAGCCGCGCCATGCCACGCGCACTCTGCCTTGGCCCTAGCTGTGCTAGTCACACCAAACGCGCCAAAGCATGCCAACCATGCTGGCCGCGCCTCCGTGCCAATGGCAAATCATGCCAGCCACACCTAACCCAAGCTAGTCGCGCCATGCCGAACGCACTCTGTCTTGGCCCTAGCTACACTGGTCACACCACGCCAAGCCAAACACCCTTACCTTGGCCCTAGCCGCGCCAAGCTAAACACCCTTACCATGGCCCTAGCCGCACCATGCCAAAGTAGCGCCCGCGCCTAGGCTTGCAAACCGTGCAACCTAGGCCAAATTGGCCACGCATGCCATTGGCACATGCCAACACGCTCGCTGGTAGCTTTTCTTACCAAGCCGTGGCCCTAATGGCTGAGCATGCCATTGGCACATGCCAACATGCTCGCTGGTAGCTTTTCTTACCAAGTCGTGGCCCTAATGGCCAAGCATGCCATTGGCACATTCCAACACGCATCGCTGGTAGCTTTTCTTACCAGGTCGTGGCCCTAATAGCCGAGCATGCCATTGGCACATGCCAACACGCTCGCTGGTAGATTTTCTTACCAAGCCGTGGCCTTAATGGCCAAGCATGCCATTGGCACATGCCAACACGCATCACTGGTAGCTTTTCTTACCAGGCCGTGGCCCTAATGGACGAGCATGCCATTGGCACATGCCAACACGCTCGTTGGTAGCTTTTCTTACCAAGCCGTGGCCCTAATGGCCGAGCATGCCATTGGCACATGCCAACACGCTCGCTGGTAGCTTTTCTTACCAGGTCGTGGCCCTAATGGCCGAGCATGCCATTGGCAAATGCCAACACGCATCGCTGGTAGCTTTTCTTACCAGGCCGTGGCCCTAATGGCCGAGCATGCCATTGGCACATGCCAACACGCTCGTTGGTAGCTTTTCTTACCAAGCTGTGGCCCTAATGGCCGAGCATGCCATTGGCACATGCCGACACGCATCGCTGGTAGCTTTTCTTACCAGGCCGTAGCCCTAATGGCCGAGCATACCATTGGCACATGCCAACACGCATCGTTGTAGCTTTTCTTACCAGGACGTGGCCCTAATGGCCGAGCATGCCATTGGCACATGCCAACATGCATCGCTGGTAGCTTTTCTTACCAGGACGTGGCCCTAATGGCCATGCGTGCCATTGACAAATGCCAAACACGCACGCTGGTAGCCTAACTTGCAAGCCGTGCAGCCTAGGCCAACTTGTCCGTACGTGCCATTGACACATGCCAAAACCCACGCTGGTAGCCTAACTTGCAAACCGTGTAACCTACCACCAAGGCATTCCGCACACGCCATTGGCACATGCCACACACGCCACTAGCAGCTCTGGCATTGCCACTTACACTCAACGTACAACCTAACACCAAGGCATTCCGCACATGCCATTGGCACATGCCACACACGCCACTAGCAGCTCTGGCATTGCCACCTGCACTCAAGGTGCAACCCGCCATAAAGGCATTCCGCACATGCCATTGGCACATGCCACAGCGCCACTAGCATTGCCACTTGCACTGAAGATGCAACCAACACTCGAGACATCAACACAAACTGGGGGATGCTTTCCAGGGTCTTGGTTTGGCGGTCACAGCATGCAGCGTACACTACGCTCACATTAAGAAAGCGTGAATAGGAATAAAGCGGTCAAATAAATGAGGAAATAATGGTGAAAACGTTTTCACCCATAAACACCATGCGGTTACCACCTCCTCCCATTATTTGACCCTTTACTCTCTTCCTTCATGAGGCCAGGGTACGTTTCAATCTCCACTTGTATAAATAGGTCTTACCTATTTCCACCAGACAACAAGTCTCGGTCAGGAGAATAATACAACACTCTCAGAAAAGGCAACTTTGCAAGCTCTCCAAAAAAGCTTTCATCTCTTGCAAGCTTCCGAAGCTTTCACTTTCTGATACAAGTCGAGACACTACTCTCCCAGAATTATTCTGGTCTCAACACCTTTCTTTGCTTCCCTCCCCAAATCAACCCTTCTCATCCACTTTGTGACCGAAGCAAGTCTGGAACGGCCATTTCTTGGTTTAGGCCGGACTTGTACAGATTGATCTCTCGAATCTAGAAAGTGCTCATGTGCAGCACATTTGTTTAGGGTTTAAACCAGTTTCTCACTCACCTACCGAATTTACCGAAATCGGCGGAAACGATTTTTACCCATAAACATGCGTACTGGCAATTTTAGCTATTATGGAATGTGTGACTTTTCAACTCTTCGATGTAACCATAAATCTCCATCTCTTAAGTTCCATACTGCCAAGAATATGATTATGACAAGAATGGATACTGACCTAGAGTTTTACGGTGATTGTTCTCACCAAAACTAACCGTCTTCATGGGAAAGTCGAAAGACTCAGGGTTGCTGAGCCTTTGCACTTGACAGCCTCTACTCAATGTTGTATTAGAAACATTATAATTCACTTTTAAAAGGTATCATAAGGAGAAATCAACAATTAATAATTTTGTTCATTTGTTACGTTGTAGGTGTGTACAGAACAAAGAATGAGAAAAAGTTTCTTTCTGCGAGAGTGCAGGTGGGAAATAAAATTTAGATGCTCTACAAGCAGTGCAGTGTGTGACCTGATATACCGAGAATCAAATTTGTATGCTATACAGCAGTGTAGTGTGTGACCTGCTATACCGAAAGAACAACTTTTTACAAAATATCGGCATTTTTTTTTCTAAGTCAAAAAGTTTATTAAGCAAAAAACGTAATTACAAGAATTACAAGAAGGAGGCACATGGCCTCCCCACCCACATAAACCAAAGGGGTTAAAATAATAACCAAAGTAAAAGTCACAAAATTATCGGCAGCCACCTCTTTGGAAATGCCCAAGTTATGGTTAATACGCAAGTCGCCTCTAGCTATACCTCATCGGAAATGTGATAGTGTATTATTTTTTTCTTTATGTGCATGGTTGGATTGCAATTATAAATATTGTTCAGTTAATTGAAGGATATTTATGGAAACTTAATCAACTTGGGCTTGACTCATAAGAATCACTTACTCTGTCGTTTGCATTGAAGAAACTGTGACACAGAGAGCAGGTTTTGATATTGGAAGATGTGAATTTGATTGCATATAAAATTCTGAAATCTAATTTTTGTTTTTGACAAGGTTTCTATATTAAGTATAAAATGGATTTGGCACAACTAGCACTTTTCTCGGTTCTGATATTTGCGTTTAAGATTTTAGGGGTTAGGCCACTGAAGTTCAGGTATTCATGACTTAAAAGCATGGACCATTTGTGTTGGCCTTGGTGTTAAACACTCTATGGTCGAGTGTGCGAGAATGCACACAAAGATGGATGAGAGATCATGTTTGTGCGAGAATACACACAAAGATGGGTGCGAGATCATGAGAACATGTTTGTGCGACAATGCTTCAACTGAATCATCGATTGTTGTTATTTGCCGATGTGCAACGCACGTGCATTCTACTTGTACGTGTAACTTCGACAAACACCTTTGGAAAGGATATATCCCTAACAAGGTAAGTTTCATTCTTTGAGATTCTTTTCATGACTCGCTACCAACTAGGGACATGTTATCTCATCGTAGCATAGACATTGAAAGTGATATATGTTTTCTTTGCAATAACGAGAATGAGACGTCAGATCATATGTTTATGCATTGCTCATATTCTCTTAAAATCTGGGATTATTTTATTAAGGCTTTCAAGATATCGTGCCCTATGCCGAGGACTTTACTCCATTTGTTTGAAACGTGGTCGATGAATGTGATGCATAGAAGAGGTAAGGAGGGTGTGAAATATTATCCATTATGCTATTTGTTGGATCTTGTTGAAGGAGAGAAATGAAAGAGTATTTGGTGTTCGTCAGAAAAGTACAACAGAGACTATTGATCTTGTTAAACAGCTTGTAATCTTATGGTATTACAACACCAACATGTTCAAATTTTTTACCCCTAGTCTCATTTGGAGCAATTGGGAGGCTCTTTTGAGTGAGTGATTTCCTTTATACTTTGCAAATGCGTTTTCTTTTTAATATTACTTTTTCTTCGAAGAAAAAAAAGGCCATACTGAATTTTCCTGGGAGATGATATTATAGGTGAAAGGACTATAAGATTTAATAGTGTGCAATTTGCAAGCCACAACCAAATTTCAGCGATATTGAAGTTAAAGATGTGAATCATTAACTTGGTGATAGATCTCCAGAGTTGGTTTTTTTGTAACAAAGATTTGAAAACGAAGATTGGTGATTGAACTGCCATTAAGACCATGTTTGTTTGCATCTGACTCGCGATCTAATAATTGAGTCAACCCCTGACTCGTCGCGAGTCAGATGTCAGATGGTTCGTCTTCAATTTTGAGTTAGATCTGACCTAACTTCTGACTCAGACCCGTTTTAGTCAAGTAATAAAATACCCTTGATTCATGGGATCAAACCACAAACTCACATTTTTTGAATCAGTTGAGTCAGATCTGACTCAAACAAACATATTAAGTCAGATCTGACTCAAATCAGGTGATTTCAGTCAGATCCAGATGACTCGGATGAGTCAGGAGCAAACAAACAAGGTGTAAGTTAGTCAGGAGAGGTGGAAATGTAGGTAGAGTGTGCAAAGAAAGTAAAACAGATATTGAAGTTAACTCTTATGCCGAGTTAAAGCAGATGAAGCAATTCGGCAAGCAAAGTGACATCCTCTTAAATATGTCTTGCTATATCAACCGAGAAAAGATTCGAAAAAATTTGGTGGATTTCTAATCGATAAATTAAACATTTTATAGATGAAAAATCAGAGTACATCAAGTATGATCCCTAACACTCTCGACCAAAATCAAAAAAAAAAGAAAAAAGAAAAGAAAAGGAAGCCAGATAAGCTACCTACAAAATCAAGAACTCCCGAGTTCAACTCGGCCAGAACATTCACGGAGAGTGCTTGCATAAGATTTTCCGATTCAAGGAGAGTGCAAATAAGTATTTGCAGTGGCACTTTAGGTTAGTGAATTTCCTTGCAATACTAGACAATTGTCGACCGGACAACTGTAGACGAATTACGGTGGAGAGTTATAGACAACAGATCCCTCAGACCATAACTACTGAAATATTTTATCAAATCCCAAATAGACACAAATTTAGAGCTTACACCATTTTTAACAGCAGCTAAATTAAAATCACCAAAATCAAGTTGAGTAGCAATTTCTTGAAGTTGTGTTTCTTTCAACACTCAAGTCAATCAAGACTCAAAAGAATTTTTTGCAGTGTTTTTGACTTTTTCGGGTAAAAGATATATATTTGCCAGTAAATCCTAATCCTAGCAGGAGTATGAATCCTTCTGACCTTCCAACTTGTTCTTACATACATAATACATATTGAAGAGTTCGCAAAGACATGAACTAAAAAAAATCCACCGAGCATCTTTACCCGTGCATACCCAAAGTTGCTGCTTTTATCACGAATTGGCAATGTCAAACGAGAAGAGCATCATGGTCAAGAAGAATATCAACAACCTTGGGGTTCACATCCAGTCGTTCAATTCCATCTACTTAGCACCACTACTAATATTACTGTTACTACCATACACCTCTGAAGAAAGCGATGTTGATGATGCTATCGCATTAGTCGTACAGAGCGGGTATGTACTCGCATCATTCCTCGCAAAATCACATTTTCTTCATAACATCTACCAATAAATTCCATTTCAATCCGTCAAATACTTTTGACATATCTAGTTTTAGAGCACAATATGCATGAGCTCCTTCTTTCATGGTTCTTTTCATCTTATGCATGACTTCATGTGCTAACGAAATATTATTTGAAATAAGCCTCCCTTGTGGATACGTTGACTGAAAGGTAGATATTATTTTGTCTAAAACAATCTTCATTCATCTAGCCATCAACTTAGAGATGATCTAGTATGATGTATTACAAAGAGCAACGGGCCTGTAGTCTGCAGCTTTAGAAGGAATCTTCACTTTAGGTATAAGTCTAAGATTGATTTCATTGAGATGTTTGATGATGTGTCTTGAAGAAAATAATTTTGGAACCATAGCAACTTCATCCTTGAAAATATCCCATTGAGTTTGCCAGAACTTAGGTGGGTATCCATCAGGTCCAAGCGCTTTCCATGGTTCCATACTTAACAAACTGTCGTGTATTTCCTACTCATTTTCTATTCTTGTGAGCCAAACATTTTCTTCATCAAAAATGGCAGATGGGATGTGTATTACGTGGTATTAAGTCACGTATATATTTCCAATCACTATTATATATGGCAAGGAAGATAACATCAATCACTACCATTACTCAGTACATGTAATATAAACATGGAAAGAAGATTAGTATCTGCAAGATTAATATGTGATTGATGTCATGCAAAGAAGATTATGGAAAGAAGATCAATTCATGCAGAGAATAATATGTGATTGAGAAATTGTTGTAATTAGTTTTAATTCCTTTGATATATTTATAGTATTAGGATCTTCACTCATGCAATGTAATTACAATCAGTATATATACAAAATGGTAATATCAATCTCTTAACAGTTGTGAGAGAAAACAAAATCAAAACTCTTTATGGTATAATAGCTAGGTGAGAATTTTTTTTTCTTATGCTTCTTTATCATCATGACTGGAGAAGGCAATCCTCCCCCTTCCATGACTGCTGAGAAAGATACTGGACTTTCTCCAACTAGTCCATATTACGTCCATCCATCGGATAATCCTACATCCGTCATCTACACTCCTCTACTCACCAGTGACAACTACTTCACATGGGGGAGAGGCATGTTCAAGGCACTCGGTGCGAAAAGCAAGACTGGATATATCGATGGAACGGTCAAAAAGCCGACTAATGCATCAAATCTCGCTCACTGGACGAGATGTGATGACTTAGTAGGTAGATGGATATCCAATTCCGTTGATCCAGAAATTCGCTCAAGCACTCAGAACTTCCCATCGGCTCATGAACAATGGTTAGAAATAAAATCTCGATTTTCTCATCATAATGCTTCCAAATTATATGCTTCGAAACAGTCTATTGCTCTGCTGAAACAAGACAATATTAGTGTTGGTATGTATAATACCCGGCTCAAATCACTCTGGGATCAGTTAAATGCCTTTAGACCATTTGAACCTTGCATATGCGGAGCAGGTAAGAACTATCTGAGTCATCACAGTAAGGATCGTTCCATGGAATTTTTGCAGGGTTTACATGAAAGATTTTCTGCCCTGCGTAGTCAAATCCTAATCATGGAACCCATGCCATCCCCTGCCAAGATTTATAATCATGTCAGGCAAGAAGAAGAACAACAGGGCATACAATCTTCTTCCATCCCATCTGTTGATTCTGCAGCTTTGAGTGTTGCACGTAATGACCCACGTCATTCTAGGGTTCCTTGAAACAACGACACCAACAAAAGAGCTCGCCCTTTCTGTGACCATTGCAATAGACACGGGCATACCATGCAAACTTGCTGGAAGCTAAATGGGTACCCGAAAGACTTGCCACGGTCCAGAAATTTGGAATCCAACACCGTTGCTGCTGTTCACAAACCTGCTACTGCCGCTCCTGCTATTACTGCTGCTCAGTATGCACGGCTTCTAACCTTGCTCGAACCTGATCATGACAACAACAACATAGCACCCTATGCGAACTTTGCAGGTATTACTCTTTTCTGTTTTACAAATGTTTGGATAGTTTATAGTGGAGCAACTCATCATATATGCTCATCTTTATCTTGTTTTTCTTCTCATTCTGTGGTCACCAAACCACTCACTGTTCAACTACCAGATGGTTCACATACATCTGTAACTCATGTTGGCACAGTCGATTTATCACCATATATTAAACTGCTTGATGTATTTCACATTCCAAGTTTTAAATTCAAATTAATATTTGTTAGTAAGTTGACAAGCACATCAAATTGCTGCATCAAATTCTCACACGAGTCTTGTATATTTCAGGACCGTCGAACATCCAAGGAGATTGGATGGAGTAGGCAGATTGCCGGACTTTACCACTTACATTTTCAACCTTTTGCTTTATCTTCGATTGAAAATAAGCCGCTTGATACTTGCACTGCCGTCTCGGCCATCCCTGTGGATTGTTTTAAATTTTTATCTCGCAATTTCCCTTTTATTCGTTCAAATGCTAGTCACGTCATGTGATGTATGCCCTGGGGCTAAACAAACTCGTTTAAAGTTTAATAATAGTACTTCTTTATCTCAACATCCATTTCAATTGATTCATGCTGATATATGGGGACCTTTTTCAACCCCATCTATTTCTGGTGCTAAGTATTTCCTTACACTTGTGGATGACTATTCTAGATGTACTTGGGTATTTTTAATGCAAGTAAAATCAGAAACTTTAAAATTTCTCAAATACTTCTTTCATTTTGTTATTAAGCAGTTTGGTCGCAAAATATCTAGCATTTCTTCTGGTGTTCAATCCACCATCATTCCTCAATTACAGACTTTCTGGTGATCTGGATGAAGAAATCTACATGAGAATTCCCCATGGTTTAGCTCGTAAAGGTGAGTCTCAAGTTCTTAAGATAAATAAATCTTTATACAAACAGGCTTCTCGTCAATGGTTTGCAAAACTATCCTCAGTTTTATTAACTGAAGGCTTCAAGAAATCCCTATGTGGCAATTCTCTTTTCACATATCATCGAGGTTCAACCTCTATTTCTGTCCTTGTTTATGTCGATGACATAATTATCACTAGTACAGACGACTCTTTTATTCACTCACTCAAATTGCGTCTTGCCTCTCATTTCTCTATTAAGGACCTAGGTCGCTTGCAATATTTCATAGGGATTGAGGTCTCTCTTTCTCCTAAAGGCATTTTTCTATGTCAAAGAAAATATGTCTTAGACATCCTGAAAGACTCTGGTCTCACAGGGGCTCGTATCTCATCTTTTCCGATGGATACTAATCTTAAGCTACTTCCTACTGATGGTAAGGACTTAGCTGATCCAAGTTCTTTTCGGCGTTTAATTGGCCGTTTATTATATCTCACAGTCACACGTCCAGATATAACATATGCAGTGAATTATTTAAGTCAGTTCATGCAACATCCTCGCACTGCTCATCTGGACTCTGCTCATCGTGTCTTACGATATCTCAAGGGAACTATTGGCCATGGAATTTTTCTGGCTTCTACTAGTTCTCTTTCTTTACAAGGCTACACCGACTCGGATTGGGCAGGATTCCCTATGACTCGGTGTTCCACTACTGGCTATTTAGTTACAATTGGTAATAGTCCTGTTTCATGGAAATATAAGAAACAACACACCGTAGCACGCTCATCTACTGAGGCTGAATATCGTGCCTTAGCTAATCTCACGGCAGAAATTCAATGGCTACGGTATCTTCTCAAGGATACGAATGTTTTCTGTCCTTTGCATATCCTTGTTCATTGCGACAGTCAGGCAGCCATCCATATTGCTCAGATTCCTGTTTTTCATGAGCGTACTAAACATATAGAGATCGACTGCTACTTTGTTCGTGAAAAGTTGCTTAATGGTTTAATTCTTCCGAGACATCTTCCATCTGTTGATCAACTTACGGACATCTTTACCAAACCACTTGGAGCTCTGTAATTTGGACGTCTAGTTAGCAAGTTGGGCGTTCGTTCGGGCTCTCCCGCTCCAACTTGAAGGGGGGGGTATTACGTGGTATTAAGTCACGTATATATTTCCAATCACTGTTATATATGGATAGGAAGATAACATCAATCACTACCATTACAAAATGATATAAACATGGAAAGCAGATTAGTACATGCAATATAAACATGGAAAGAAGATTAGTATCTGCAAGAATAATATGTGATTGATGTCATGCAAAGAAGATTATGGAAAGAAGATCAATTCATGCAGAGAATAATATGTGATTGAGAAATTGTTGTAATTAGTTTTAATTCCTTTGATATATTTATAGTATTAGGATCTTCACTCATGCAATGTAATTACAATCAGTATATATACAAAATGGTAATATCAATCTCTTAACAGTTGTGAGAGAAAACAAAATCAAAACTCTTTAATGTGACTTAAGAATTTAGGGTTTTGAGGAGGGTTAGAAGTGGTGCTGACGTCCTTAAAATGATTCACTAGAAGTTGCTCCAGCCTCCAGGCTAACTCTGTCCGAACACCATGAACCATCCAAAGCTTACAAGAAATCAATTTCATCTCTAGATCTTCTTCTGTTTGCACTAACATGATGCGTCTTTGTATTGCTGTCAGACTCATTGATGATGTAATCATTTGCAATCTGTTTCCAGAATTCGAACTGAATATATTTCCAATTCTCTTTCTCAACTTGTAAAACCTCAGAAGTATGGCCAAACTTAGCATCACTCTGCAGCACATCAAGATTAGCAAGCAAACTACTAATATTCTCATTAATATTACCCTAAGTATTTTTCTTCCGATTTATGTTTGGAAATATAAGCTAGTGGCCCATTAGTGTCAGATTGCCAAGCCGCTACTATTTGGCTATTTAACCAACAGGCAAAAAAGTTCCAGTTTATATAGTTTTTGCAGCTCATAGTATTATAGAGATTGATGTTCTTTAATTTTTCTTGATTGCGTAGGGATAAAAAAAAAATGCTCAAATATCGCTACATTACTTGAAGATGGTGCGGTGATAATTTGAGATTTTATAGCTATTTGAATTACGTTCAGGGTCCAATGACATGGTTATATTGACATAATCATGGCATGGTTTGGCCATTTTTTCTACAAAATCCAAGCGACGAGTTTGAAGCCAATTTTCTGGTGACATGTTCCACTTATATAGCTCTACAATCCTGCCAAAAATGAAAATATTCTGATATACAAAACTTCACCATCCACAAAACTTAATTTCAACGATTAAACGGTTGATATTCAAAATGGTAAATGGTAGTCTTATACTTCTTAGAATACTCTCATTTTTGGTAGGAATGCAGAGCTATATAAGAGGAACATGTCATAAAAAAAATTTACAGTAAAAACTTCATATATTGATACTCCATATATTAATAGACTCTATATATTAATAAAAAATCATGGTCCCAACTTGGGCTAGTTACAAATAGTAATAAACTCCACATTTTAATATTAATAGATTTTTCTAGTCCCACCTTAATGAATTTACCACCATATATTAATAAAATCAACATAATAGGGAAATTATAGATCTTGTTACATCAAAATTTAAGATGAAGGAAAATATTTATCTATAGTTGGTTGAGAAAATGATGTAATTTTTACATTTCCAACTTGTCTAGCATGTTTAAAGCTTCTTGGCATGAAACTTTTGGTATCTCCGTACTATCATCATCGGGATTATCTGCCTCTGCTTCTTGTCTAATTCCATCGATTATTTCTTCTTTGGTTGAAGCATATACGACTTGTTTCTCATTGAGATGATTAAGGAAGACGTCCATATCCATTCGATTAGTGTAGTGCAACTGTTCAATTTGATTACTCATAAGTATCTTTTAACCATTTCGCAAGATCTTTTTGCGTCCAATTTGGATGTGATTTTTTCTTTTCACACAATTTTGTACGAATTTTATCACTCATACGAGTTCTTTTCCTAACATTAGATGACATTTTTATTTGGTTGTGAAGAAGAGAATATTAAAAATAATGAATTATCTTCTAATATATCTAGTACTATTTATATAGTGTAGAGAAAACTTTAAAAATCCTTAATACGATATATTATATTCAATATATTAAAAGATATTCAATATATTATTCATAAAGGATATATTTTCAATATATTATTCATCTTTTTTTTTTTGTATACCTCCTTATTAATTAATTAATAATATTATTTCAGGTGAATTTCCTCTACTCTGGTTAAAAGCTGAATCAAGCTCTCTTCTCTGAGCTTCTGGCCCCACTTTAGAATGTTAAACCAATGGGAAACTTCGTTCTTTCACACCACTAATCTTGCATATTTTCAACCCAATTTCTCTCTTTTCCGCGAGCAAACCCCAACTGCCAGCTTCTTTTTTTCTTTACCGCCTCCTCACCTACCCTTCTTTTCATTATTTTTCTCCGTCCTCCCTGTTGATTATTTTCCTGCTATTTTTTTACAGCGCAGGTGAAGGTTTAAGCATAAAGATGTGGATTCGCAAGCGAATATTATCAGTTCGAACCATAGTATAAGGTTTTGGGCTGTTCAACAGATTTTTGATGGTGGGGGTTAATTTCTCTGCACTAGATGTGATTTTAGGGTATGTTTCCTTTCATTGTTTATTTTGATTTGGGGTTTTTTATTTTTGGGTTTTCAGAACAACCTAACCAAGATTATTGTAAGTTCGTTTTGGTTGTTCCATTTGACTTTTGCTTTCTTAGTTTCGAATTAGGGTATCTAATTATACATTAGTATTGTCTTGTTTTAATTGTGCAGGCGGGGGCAAATCTCTCTGCAACAAAACGGTATACAGGGTTCCCTTTTGTTCTCTGCAACAAAACTATACTAAAATATTAAGATAATAAGAATTTGAACTTTGGCTGAACTAAATATAAATTCTTCTTAGTATAAAGTATGGACGTCATTAAAATTTGATTGTTTCTGTATTTGAATTTGTAGTCTCTCTCGGTTTGGTTTGTCAAATTAGTTTTTTTTGCTTTAAGAATGTCGACCACTATATTGTGCTGTCTTTTCCTTCTTAAGGATTCAATTTGTGTTATGGATGCATGCACAATTTTGTACACAATTTGTGTTAGTTGGTAGTAGTTATTATTCTATGCATGGTAAGGTTAAGATTAACACTGCAATCCACATTGATGAAAATTGTTAATGACTATTCTTGCGACAACATGGGCTTCAATTTTGTCAAAATTTTTTTATGATGTAGGCTTCATCTGATCAAGCCGAGGAAGAATGTGTTGCACTAATGGGAATTGTGGTTCATTCATGTATGAACGAAAAAACTAGCTCTGTGCTAGAGGGTGCCTCTAATTTGTGCAAGAACAATATATATGACTAAAAGTGAAAATCCTTTGGACCAAAAGTGAAAACCCATTTCATTGGATTTTTTTTTTTTTTTTTGCTGACTGGTGTCGCCATTCTGTACTAGAGAGAGAGAAACTGCTATTCCTAACTGAACTTGGTTAGCATTTGTACATCCAATGTTTGTTGCATGGAAAACATATCCTGTTAGATGTATTACTGCTAACCCAATTCAAGCTAGGAAAACTAATACTATTCCAGTTAGGTGTAGTCATGTTTTTTTTTGGGTAGTCCTTCATATCGGTGTTAGATTAACAAGTTTTCAAAACTATTTTGCATCAAGTAGCAGGTACACCACAGAGAATGTGGGCCTTTTTTGGTTTTATCTTCATTATCGAAACAACCGATATGGGGCTGTTCCACGCAAATATGATCAAATCTAGATTTTCTGTTCTGTACTAATGAAAAGAACTTTTCCTTTTGTTTTTGTAGTTTGGTCATACACTTGCAGTTTGGTTTCTTAGACTTCATCATCATTTTTTTTTTTTTTTTAAACTAGGCATAGGCCCGTCCCGCCCCCTGGCAGCGTAGCCACCGGCTTACTCCCCACTGAGCAAACTCGGTCCCCTGAACCCCATAGTAAAGTTAGTATAATTACACGAGTACTCCAATGTTTGAGCGGAGACTCGAACTCCTGACCTCCTCCTTGAGAGTCAGGCTCCTGACTTCGTCATTGTTGTTAGGCATGGTATTAGTCTGTTTGATATTATGTTTGGTTGGAATTAATCAGTAATTACTGGAACTTTTTTCTACTAAAGTTTTGACTGGATCATACTTACAACTGGCATAATCAGGTATACTTCATTAGATTTATTTGTAATTATATATGTAAATGTAAGTGTAATATCTATATGTCATTTACTCGAAGCTGTGTTACGGGTAGGTTTCTAAACATCGTGCATGGCTTTCTTGAAAAGGGTGATTCATATAACTGCATAAGACATAGTTTGATTAATACATGTTCCTCTAAATATCACATAGTATATGTTATGCTCCCCGACTGCGAAGGGATGCATTTTCTGTAACAGGTCACTATTATATATTTATATATTTATACTTACTATGAGTAAATCCATAATGTTGTACTTGGATGGAAATCACTAAATGGATACTTATCCAAGCTTTAGATTGGATTATGTTTCTCTGTATTTTAGCTATTGCATGTAAAATCAAATTTAATGCCACCAAGAGCACAAATTTATAATTTAATGATTTATAATTACATTTTTGATAGAGTTTTGGGTTTGAGACTTGGGTAACGTTTTTTTTTTTTCGATATTGCCAAAAAGTTAGCCTAAGTAGCGGCTGATCAAAAATGAACTTGACGCTAAGATAAAGAAATCGCGAAAGCAAGTAAAGGAAAGGAATTACATATCCTTGGAATAAGGAAGACGAAGCTATAGCGTCATCATTGGCTGGAATCGAAATATAAGCATAACACTGAATTTATCATAGTGCAATCCTCTTATTTTTTGAACTTACATTGTGCTATGAAATTTTATCAATTTAGCTATATAATCTTTTTGTTCTTGGTATGGTTATATGAAAGATCTATCAATTGATACAGGTTGCGTGGATCAAATTTCATAGATCGATAATCAATTTTTTCCTCTTTTTGATGATAGTTTGTTCTCATTTATTATTTTTTCTGTAACATATGCTACACACTCTAAAATTACCAGCACCAAACCAAAAGAAAGCATTTTCTTCCTTGGAAGTTCAGTAAGCATATCTAATGAACCCAGAGTAAGATGAGATTAACTTTTCTGGAGTGCTGCGTGTTGGGGTTTCACTTTAGATTCTTTGAAGTATGAGTTATATCAAAAACACACATGACATACTTTTCTCTACAAAACGTCTAGGCCCGTGCAACGCACGGGCGCAACAGCTAGTATTAATAAACTCCATATATTAATAACTTTGTAAAGTCCCAAGGTTATTAATCCTAGCATTTTTAGGGCGACCCCAAACGAATTAGGGGCGACACAAAAGACAAAATAGGATGAAAATACTTGTATGCCCCTTCATAATCGGTAGTTTAGTTATCTACCGATTGCAAAATCTCATTTTTGGGACAACTCTATATTCGGTAGTTATATGAACTATTTTGACTACCGATTATAGGCTCCACCAAATTAGAAAAATAGAGGATTTTTGCAAAATCTCATTTTGGGCAACTCTATATTCTAGTTATATGAACTATCTTTGACTACCGATTATGCTAGGATTTACGTAAAGAGGCCCACCGTATAATCTAAGTCGATACCTTCATTTGCTATTGATTATAGGCTCAACCAATGCAGTTGAAAAAGCTCGGTGCGGGCATGGACGCGCATGAATACAATGTCGGTATGCTATACAGGGGGTCTGGGGGTCCGGGGGGGCGTAGCCCCTCCCGGCTGTGTTCGACCCCACTTTTCCTATTTCGTCATTCCCTGCCCCCTAAAATTACCTAACATTTTTAGGGGCAACACAAAAAGACAAAATAGGTTAAAAATACTTATATGCCCCTTCATAATCGGTAGTTTAATTTTTTTTTATCTACCGATTGCAAAATCTCATTTTTGGGGCAACTCTATATTCGGTAGTTATATAAACTATTTTGACTACCGATTATAGGCTCAACCAAATTAGAAAAATAGAGAATTTTTGTAAAATCTCATTTTGGGGCAACTCTATATTCGGTAGTTATATGAACTATCTTTGACTACCGATTATGCTAGGATTTCGGTAAAGAGGTCCACTGTATAATCGGAAGTCAGGATACCTTCATTTACTACCCATTATAGGCTCAACCAATGCAGTTGAAAAAGCTCGGTGCGGGCATGGACGTGGTATGAATACAATGCCGGTACGCTATACAGGGGGTCTGGGGTAGAAAAAAATTTTCTGCGAGAAAATTGAATTTTAGTCCGTTTTGGATTTTTTTTCTGGTTTTCAGTCCACTGCCGGCACAGTCATTTAATTCTCGAGAATAATTGAATCGGGAGTCAAGATAACTTTATTTCCTACCGATTATAGGATTTTGGCAAGATCTCATTTTAGGGCTACTCTACATTCGGTAGTTATATGAACTATTTTGACTACCGATTATGATAGGAATTCAGCAAAAAGACCTAATGTATAATCGGAAGTCATGATAACTCTTCCTTTCTTACCGATTATATGCTCAACCAAAATTCAAAAAAACAGGATTTTTTGCAAAATCTCATTTTGGGGCTACTCTATATTCGGTAGTTATATGAACTATCTTGACTACCGATTATGGTAGGATATTTGCAAAGAGAGCGACTGTATAATCGGAAGTCATGATAGCTCTTCCTTTCTTACCGATTATAGGCTCAACCAAAATTCAAAAAAATAGGATTTTTTTTGCAAAATCTCATTCTGGGGCTACTCTATATTCGGTAGTTATGTGAACTATCTTGACTACCGATTATGGTAGGATATTTGCAAAGAGAGCGACTGTATAATCGGAAGTCATGATAGCTCTTCCTTTCTTACCGATTATAGGCTCAACCAAAATTCAAAAAAAGAGGATTTTTGCAAAATCTCATTTTGGGGCTACTCTATATTCGGTAGTTATGTGAACTATATTGACTACCGATTATGGTAGGATATTTGCCAAAGGTCTACATTAATCGGGAGTCAAGATAACTTTATTTACTACCGATTATAGGATAATCAAAATTCAAAAGATAGAGGATTTTATTTTGGGGATACTTTATATTCTAAGCTATATAAACTAAATTGACTCCCGATTGATTAACTACCGATTGTATAGTTATCTACCGATTGTAAAGGGTAGTTTGGCCATTAAAAAAACGGGATTATGGATTAACCTTCCAATTATGACCTATTTTGTCCTTTTGTGTCGCCCCTAATTCTTTTGGGGTCGCCCCTAAATTTGCCAGGTTATTAATATATGGAGTTTTTACTGTAAAAATGGTCAAACCATATCATCATTACGTCAATATAACCATGTCACTGAATCCCTAAATTTGCCAGGT
This sequence comes from Papaver armeniacum, assembly GCA_023531295.1. Taxonomy (NCBI): domain Eukaryota; kingdom Viridiplantae; phylum Streptophyta; class Magnoliopsida; order Ranunculales; family Papaveraceae; genus Papaver; species Papaver armeniacum. Next base: position 29,228 of record JAJJWW010014334.1, on the reverse strand, counting down.
TATTAATATATGGAGTTTTTACTGTAAAAATGGTCAAACCATATCATCATTACGTCAATATAACCATGTCCTGCCGCGTAAGATTGGTGTTATTTAATTTTCTTGATTGTGTTGGGATTTAGAAAAAAATGCTCAAGTATGTCGAGTTCAAGCTACATTACTTGAAGGTGGTGGTGATAATTTAAGATTTTATAGCTATTTGAATTATCATATTTAAAGTATCGACCATAGCTATGGTCTTCTTTTTTTGCGGACAGGGTAGTGATAATTCCCAGCCTGTACCCAATGCCCTAAAACACGATATACTGTAACTATTGAGTAAGAGTATATCTTGAATGTCTAATTACACACGATGCTACTTCAGCTGCAGTAGGCAGTAGCAGAAAACACCTCAAGCATTCAGAAATAGGGATCAGATCATCAATTAAACCATAAAGTGGCAGTGTTTTAACAAATAAAAGCAGATTCCATTAATCATCCAGATGCAGCAACAAAAGCTTTCTCAATGTACTTTATATTAAAGGAAAATATGGATCCAACAAACTTTAATAATACTGACTAGGGTAAACTTAATTTAACTAATAACACAACACAACTTCATCAATCAAAGCCTCTGGAAAATCGAGTTCTGTAACACAAAGAGGCCCATCACGTCAAAGGGAATCCTGCAATATTTTTGGTTCTTTTGTAATATAAAGCTCTAGATTAGAAGCTTCTCGATTGCATCCTGCATTCAAAAACACAATGCCAAAACTTTCAGCTGTAGACTTTATCTCCCACGAGACACAACAATGCAAATAAATGGAACATACCTTGAGTTGAGTAATTTGGGTTTTCAACTGGCTTCCCTCATTGCTTGTCACTGAACAAGCAATAACAGGCCTTGTGACACCACATGCTCTGCCAAGGGCTTCCTTTGAAGGAACAAACACATAGGGGACATTCTGCAAGATCCGCAACACATAAGTTATCTGGTTTACATATTCAACATACTATACACTCATATCATCATCTTAAACAAAAATCACTTGGCAAGAACGCTAATCATCATCTATGATCATTTGATTGTTGGGTTTTTACACCAACAGAGCATATCCTAAGAAACATGCATTAACAAACACAAAATCAAGGTATTTATCCCCACAAAGCATATCCTAACAAGCTGACATGCTTTAAACAAGTCAATAAAGAAGGAAACCAAATGCATCCACCCTACATAGCATATCTTAGTAATGTCAATTAAGAATTACAGGAAATAAGAACATAATCTTCCATGCTTGACTTCCCAGGATTAAAACATTGTAATCTATAAAAAGGACATCCATAACCATAAAAAGGCCAACTACAGCAGTTACAGTAACTCAATCGAAAACTGATGATGTAGAAACACAAGTCAGTAAATAAAAAAAAATCAGCAATTTGGCATTATCACAATCAGATCATGCTAAGCTACATTAGACATATCTACAAGAACCTATTAGCAAGAAATTAGACAGATAGATATTTTTACATATCACAGTTGAGGAAATAATAAGCTTCTTTAACAGTACCAATCCACAGACTACAGAGGGACTCTTATACTAGAATGTCAACTTAGCTCATATTACACACAAAATACACCGATATACCCCTTTAGAACAACACAGAGAACTTGGCCTAAAACCAATATACATCATGAAAAATAAAAGTAAAAAAAAAAGTAAAACATCGATTTTAAACCCTGACCCAACAAATATTCAAGGAACTTGAAAGTAAAAACTACCTTGTCTTCAGCTAACAGAGGAAGATGAAGAAGGATTTCAAGAGGTTCAGCATCAGCCGCCATGACTACAAACTCTGAAATACCTCTGTTCAAAGTCTTTGTTGCTGAAACAAAACCAATCAAAAACAAACCCATCAGCAAAACAAACCCAAAAACTTAATCGGAAAAAAACACAAAAAAAAATCAATAACAGACCTTCATTAGCACCCTTTTTAAGCTGCTTATAGTTAAAAGCTTGTTGAATCAGATCAAGAATAGTAATAGTAAGTTGAGCATCTGCAAGTGGGTAAGCTTTTGGATTCACGGTATCAGCAGTCATTTTGAACAAAAAAAAGGTGTGAAAGAAACCCTAATGAGCTTGTGGATTCTAGGGTTTTAGAGAAGAAGGAAGAGAAAAGTTAGATGGGAGCTGGTGTTGAATTTATACAATGGTAAAGGAAAGCAGAAGGAATCGGGACTGTTGATATTGTGTATATGTGTTGTTTGATAATTGTGCGTTGATCTAATCTTGTATAAAAGTACCCCTACGATTGGATTAGGTTACATGGTGGGCGGTGCACATGTGCTTGAAGTAATATAATTACGATACAATCGGATCTGTAGGATATTGCATTCGTGAAAAATCAGCGCCCTAAATCAAGTTTTGTGTGTTTTTAGGTTAAAAGGGCTTTTCTGGAAAAAAGGTTACAAAAATGTGCAGGAAGAAAAGCTTGTTACGTATTATCCCACTTGAAACAAGCTTGGTAAAAGGGCGGCAAGAAATGGTAGAGAGGCGGGAAGTGTGATAGCAATGTCCTTCTTATTGGTTAGGGGGTGTCCTATAGGGGTGTAGATTGACTAGATTACCCTTTTCACCTTAAATTAACCAAAATCAAATCAATTTTTTTTAAACCTAATGAATCAGAAAAAATCAAATCAGTTTTTTTTTCATCTTCTTCTTCATCAACCCTAACCTCCATTAAAACCGAAAATTTCATCGGCTTCGATTAATCGGCGATTTGAAAAATGTTTGGAAAAACCCAGTTAGGGTTTAGTTTATCGTGTTGGATTTAAGTTAATTTTGTATCAAAAATTAGGGTTTTGTATGAAAATTGAAATTGAAATTTCTGGGTTTATGCTAGTTACGGTTGGTAATAACTCAAATACGAACCGTAACTGTAGATTGGGTTGATGTTACGGTTGGTTTAAACTCAAATACCAACCGTAAGTTCTTAGTTTTGAGAATATGTTCAGTTACGGTTTTTATTTGCATCATATTTATCAACCGTAATTGAGTTACGGTTTGTTACTCAAACAACCATACCAACCGTAAATAATCTTGTGTCTTAAGAATTTATCAAATAATGATTTACGGTTCAAAAGTTTAGTTGACACACCAACCGTAGGGTAGTTACGGTTGGTCTCGATTCATTAGTTATCAACCGTAATTTAGTTACGGTTGTTGTCCAAATTTAATTACCAACCTTAACTGGTTTTACGATTGGATCTTCCCCAAATTTAACCAGTTACGGTTGGTCACGAGCAAAATTGCAACCGTAAGTTCTTCTGAAAATTCAAAAGTTTTGATTTTGTTATGTAATTTAGATAATTTTGAGCGAGAAAAAGCTAATTTGAACTAATTTAGAAGTATATCGGGTCACTGGAATCACTCATTTTGGTTGAGTGAATCAAAATCTAGGGTTTCACAAATATCACATAAGTTTTCTTTTTCTTCTCCTCAAATTTTTTTTTATAACTCTAAAAATTTGATTTTAGAGTTATAATAATTGAAAATTAATTATCAACACTAATCTTGATTATCATAACTAAACTTGATTATTAACAATAAGGTCTAATTAGTCATTTCCAGATTTTTATTGATAAGGGGCACTTGAATTTCCTTGTAATGACCTTTTTTGACTTATTAGGTTGCCGCCCATCTACCATTTCTTGTCGCCCCTTTACCAAGCTTGAATTGAAAAGTTTAGCCTTCTTGGTTAAAGTATTTGCCGCCATGTTATCGGTTGGGAACAAAGAAAAGGTCATGAAAATTATGACAGGATTTAGTAATCCTTTTGCTTGACTCTGCCACGAAATGGTAGAAGAGTTATCATTCAGGTTGTCACACAGGTTATTGCAGTCTCCTTGAATACTAAAATTAGTGATTTTTTTTTTTGGCTCATGTTGCTGCTTACAAAAGTCCTTCTGCCTCTGCTTCTTCTTGTTCACACGCTGAAAATGGTCCCGCTCTTCCGATTTCAAATTCACCTGTATCATCTCTCAAATTAGAGCAAAACCAGATGATTTATCTTTAATTGTTCATGTTGTGTCAACATTGATCTTAAGATGAGTTTTAATAGGAAGTTTCCATAATTCTACAATATTTTTCCTTATAAGCCGTGTTGTGCTTTTTTAGGTTTTATTTCATTATCTCTGTATTTGTATGGATAATTACAAAGTTGTTATTTGCTTTCCTTGGAAAGCTATATTGCATTTTTATTTCCAGATAAACCACATTTTTGTCAAAACTAGTTCTAAGGAAATTGTAGTACTAGGTGAATTCAGCCAATCTTTACAGGTAACAACAAAATTAACAGATTCATTAAAATGAAATTGAACAGGGTTTGGGTTGAGGGCCCAAACTTGTTTAGCAAAGGAGCAGTGAAAAAAGATATGCTCAAATGTTGCATTATCATCACAACCAAAAGAACAATAGGGAGATATCTCTCTGATTATCCCCAGAAATCTAAAATTAATAGACATAGCGTTTTGAAGACATTTCCAAGCAAAATTTTTTATTCTTTGAGACATATCCAATCACCACAGGTCCTTCCATAATTGATCTGAGATATTAAGATTATTGACAATGATTCTAGGTTCATCCAATTTGTTATACATAGATATAACTTTGGCAGGATATGTTGAGTGGTTATTTATTTCTCCAAGTTCACTTGATGCAAATGTCGTAGATTAAAATTAGGCAAGAGGATTAAAATTATCTCCTTTTTTTCACGCCAATTTAGGCAAGAGGATTAAAATTATAACATGTTACGCTTGTAACAACAATAATAGGAATACCATGATGTCTAATTAGATTGCAATTTTTACAAACCAACAATAATTGAAAAGCTTGTAGATTATCTAACATATACATAGTCTTGAGATTAGTCGAAATAAAAAGAGATTACCGGGGTAGCATTTTCAAAATCCCTTTTAGTTCTTTAATGATAGCTTAAGTGAAATCTTCCTTGCGAGCATAGTAAAATGGTTCAGAGTTTTCATGTCTTCCGCTAAATCAGGGACTTTAGATGGTTGCTCCACAAATTTTGATTCAGTTTTGTTTGCAAAGAGGACATTGCTCTGCTTCTTTGTAGACTTTAGAATTCATAGGAGACTCTTATCAGACTGCTCGGGATGGACGATACATATTACATATGTTGGGTTATGTACATGTCCAAACCATCTAGGTAGAGCAAAGTTTATTGTCGTTATTAGGGCATCTGGTGAACTCAATATTTTCCATGATATGCAAGGTCTTATAACTATATTCTCTCGATGCTATGTGTACTGATGTACTATTCTTAGTACGATTTGATGATGAATTTAACAGAAAAAAAAGGAACGTAAATGGATCGAAAAATAGTAACTATGTCATAGCAGCCAACTAACACTTCATTAATCATACTTAGCTGAAAATAAGGTTCTCTTACAACTTAAATGTAACACTAATTGAAAAGGAAACCCTAAACTAGGAATAAATCAGAGCCGGACATCTGTACACAATCAATTAGGATAATAATAGCCAATGATGAAATGGATGACTCACTTATTTAGGAAGACGGACATGTGATTAGGGCACCTGAGAGTAAACAACAACACCACCACTACCCCCCAACCCCCAATTCACAAATCCTTGTCCTCGAGGATGGAATTTAGGAAAATGGTTTGATATGCGCGCTGCATCTTCCCATGTAGCGTCCTCATGTGATGCATTAGTCCACCTAATAAGCAATTGAGGTACAAAAATGCCATTACGTAAGATAGTTCTTGAGACCAAGGCAGCTATAGGAATGACAAGAATTTTCCCATAAGTATCTAGAACAGATAGTGAATGAGAAGGTATATGTGTTGCCCCAATATTTTTCTTGAGTTGAGAGACATGGAAGACGGGATGGATTCGTGATTCTACTGGTAACTGGAGTTTGTAAGCAGCTGCTCTTATCTTCTGCACAATAGTAAATGGTCCATAATACTTGGTTGCAAGTTTGAGATTTCTTCTTAAAGCCACAAATGTTTGCCTATAGGGTTGCAACTTCAGATAAACCTTGTCACTCACCTCAAAAACTCTCTCAGTTCTTGTTTGATCAGCAAAAAAATTCATCCTAACCTGGGATTTATGAAGAGTATCCTTCAATAAGTCAATTACAACATCTCTTTGTTTTAAATACTCTTCAACATCAGCAACAGAAGTTGTGGCTGTAGAAGGAAAAGCCAAGTGTGGTGGAAGGTAGCCATAGAGTGTCTGAAATGGGCTCATCTTCAAGCTAGTACGGTAGTTGTTGTACCACCATTTTGCAAGTGGAAGCCACGGATGCCATTTCTTGGGTTGGTGACCACACATACACCTCAAGTAGCTTTCAAGACAAGAGTTCACCCTCTCAGTTTGTCCATCAGTTTTTGGGTGGTAAGATGTGCTTAAGTTCAGTTGAGTGCCCAATGCCCTGAATATGTCTTGCCAAAAGTTGCTGGTGAAAATCTTATCTCTGTCAGAAACAATGGAAGCAGGTAAACCATGAAACTTTAAGACATGAGAGATAAGCTCTCTGGCAACAGAAAAAGCAGTGTAAGGATGATACAAGCCAATGAAGTGGTTTTATTTTGTTAATTTTTCCATTACTACCAATATGACATACTTCCTCTCACTCATTGGTAACCCCTCAATGAAATCCATTGACATGTGTTGGCACGCATGATCTGGAATTGGTAATGGTTGGAGCAACTCAGCAGGAAAAGTGTGCTCCTTTTTATTCCTTTAACACACATCACAAGTGAAAACATGTAAGAGGATGCCCTTTTTCATTCCATGCCAGAAGAAGTAAGACTTGGCTCTAATATATGTTGTTTGCATACCAGAATGACCACCTACAGTTGAAGAGTGGATATAATCCAAAAAAAAATACTTTGGTGTTAGAACCCCCAACATATAGTCTTCCCTTGTACCTCAAAATGTTATTCAAGTAAGTATACTTATTAGCTGACCTTGGAGTGATTTCCAACTGAGCGATAATACTCTGAACTTTAATGTTTGCAGCATAACTATCAATAATCTCTTAAGCCCATGCAGGTTGTGAGACATAAGCAGAATGACAACTAGCAGTTGGATGAGGTCTTCTGGAGAGAGCATCAACCCCTTTATTCTCTGAACCCTTTTTGTACTTGATTTCATAGTCAAAATCAATGAGCTTCATAAGCTACTTTTGTTGTAGGACGACAGTAAAGATTTTTTGTTCCAAGAAGTAGTTAATACTTTGATGATCTGTCTTGATAATGAAATGAGTACCCTGTAAATAATGCTTCCATATGGACAATAGCTAGTGAAAATGCGGGGGGTCTAACAACCACACCCAACAATCCGTTTGGAAATCTGAGAGGACTTACTCCAATACACTTTCTAGATAATCAACTAGAGAGTCAGACTCAATCTAGAGTAAAGTATATCAAAGAGTTTTAATATCTCTGTTTCACAATGTAATCAGCAAATCAAATAGATAGAAATCCGCGAGCCTGATTATTATGTGAAACAACTTGAACGGTACCAAAGACCAATGTTCAAGTGTCAATCAATGTAAATCAACAACCAAAGGTTGGTTATTCTAATTGATTGATCTTAACGCACAACCTGTGATATTTCAATTATATAACAAAATATAATGCGAAAACGAAATAACACAGACACCAGAATTTTGTTAATGAGGAAACCGCAAATGCAGAAAAATCCCGGGACCTAGTCCAGATTGAACACCACACTGTATTAAGCCGCTACAGACACTATCCTACTGCCAATTAACTTTGGACTGGACTGTAGTTGAACCCTAATCAATCTCACACTGATTCAAGGTACAGTTGCTCCTTACGTTTCTGATCCCAGCAGGATACTACGCACTTGATTCCCTTAGTTGATCTCACCCACAACCAAGAGTTGCTACGGCCCAAAGTCGAAGACTTGATAGACACATTTGTCTCACACAAAAAAGTCTATAGGATTGAATAAATCTGTCTCCCAGAGAAATACCCAAGAGTTTTTGTTCCGTCTTTTGATAAATCAAGGTGAACATGAACTAATCGATAACCCGTACATATATTAAGAACAGCCTATAATTATCAATCTCCTCACAATAATCTTAATCGACTAGCGAAAGAAGATATTGTGGAATCACAAACGATGAGACGAAGTTGTTTGGGATTACTTTTCTATCTTGCCTATCGGAGATATAAAATCTCGAGTCAATTATTCCAATTGTACTCAACACGATAGAAATAGCAAGATCAGATCACGCAACTACAAGATAATAATTGCTTCTGTCTTCACAATCCCAATGAAGTCTTCAAGTTGTTAACCTACAGGGTCTCGAGAAGAAACCTAAGGTTAAATGAGAATCGACTCTAGTTATGCATCTAGTAACACACAGGAGGCGTGGGGATTAGGTTTCCCAGTTGCTAGAGTTTTCTTTTATATAGTTTCCAAATCAGGGTTTGCAATCCAAGTTACCTTGGTAACAAAGCATTCAATATTCACCGTTAGATGAAAAACCAAATTCAACCAAGCTAATATCTTTCAACTGTTAGATCGAACTTAGCTTGTTACACACATATGAAATGTACCCTCATTTAGGATTATGTAACCGTACCTAAACATGTACACCATGTTGGTTCACAAATAGTTAACCGAGGTTAGCCATATGATTACTCTCATATCAACTGATCGTGTGTCAATCCGTCAAAAATAATTTCACTTTCTTACGCACTAAATTTAAATGAAGCACAAGGTAAGGAAGAGTTCGTATCCACAGAGAGGCAATTGTTGTTAAGTAATTTTCAGTTTCTAAAGTAACCCAAGGTATGTTTGTTGTATAAGAAATAAAAATAGTTGAAAGCAAAGTAAATAATTTGAGAAATCAATAAGGAGAAGATATTGGTCAAGGGATAGTATCATTCACAAACATGTATTTTCATCAATGATTAGAATTGGTATTTAATCTCGTATTTACTAAAAGTCCTAGGATATCTTGATCGCAAGTATAACCCGTTAATTCCCTGTTTTCATCACAACCACATTAAAAGATGCATATGTGAATTCTTCGTCGAAAGCAACCTAAAGTGTAAAAGCACAATTAAGTTTAACTCCCTAAGAGCATTAAGTTTTATGGAATAAGACTCATCAATGCAAACGAATGTGTAAAAGCACTAAACGTTTTAACAAAAGTTATGATTCACTTGTGACTAATAGGATGTATCACTACAAGCACTAACCACAATTATGCTACTTAGAATCAGGGATAAACAACTTTTTCGTATTGAAAACCCTAATATAGCTCTAGAGATGAACACAAATCGGATTGATTCCGGACTCAACCTAACAAGTTTTCAAATCTTATAACACTATTAATTGTGAATCACAAACAATAATTACTGAGACAAAACTAATTCATTGAATCAAAAGCATGTTGAGAAATCAACTTTTATCCCATAACCAATAATAAGTTTAGCTACTCATAGCTATGGAGTTCATCATCATCAATATTCAATAATAAACAAGGAAGAAGAAGAACAAAACCAAACCCTAGAAGCGTAAACAAAAGTGGCTCTCCAAAATTCCCAAGAAAAAAATATCTCATGTGTTGTAGAAAACCTCCCTTTTATAGCTTTTCTCCAACTTCTAAAATTAGGTCTAGTCTTCAAAGTCCATTAGGTGAGAGTCCACCAAGCCCACAAGAAGGAGAAACCCGTGTAGAAAATACGCCCCGAAAGTGGTCGCCGGAAGTCTGGGATTGTGGCCGGAAATCGGCCGGAAAGTCGCCGGAAAACAGCCCCGGTGACCGGCAAAGTCCGCCCGGCCACCGGTCAACGAGTTGGATCGGCCGGGTCAACGGGTCAGCTTGGTCTAGATCACTGAGTCAAATCAGATGACTCAACTCAGAGTCATACCCGAGTCAGGTACATGAGTCGAAGACCGACTCGAGAGATCCCGGTGTCTAACCTGGCGACTTAACCGGGCCACGCTTCCGCACAGCCAATTCTTGATTTCCAACCATGATGGCTATACAGCTGCAGCTTCCATCCTTTTTGCCAATTCCTTCCCTGATTTCCTTGAGCACCATTACCAACTCACAGTTTCCATTGCATTAGATCCTGCCACTCCCTGAGTCACCATATTCCAGCTCCAGCCCAGCCATTGCCTCCAACAATTCCATATTCTTCAGCTTCGTCGAGCACAAACCCCACTATCCTCAAGCCTAAGACTCCAAAGAACAGAGTCCATCACTATCCCTTCAATTCCACAATGAACAACTTTAACTCCAAATGCAATGTTAGTGCATTCCCGATCGCAACTACAAGTTTGTGGCTTCCCGCTTAACTCTTGCACTTGGCCCTTGGAACTCTCGCAAACACTACCACATTGCACCACATCTCCTTAGACACCCAAAGACCACACAAAGATCCATCTCGCACCAACTTTCCCTCTCTTCCCGAGACCAACATCACTACATTCCCCGCCTCCATTGCACAGCTCCAACTCGGACCCCGCACTTCATACATTCTCGCATAGCCAATAGTTCAAGTACCGGCTCCCCACCGCAATTTCATGGCGGGTCTATAATCGCAGCTGCAACTCCTTTTATTTCTTGAGTCTCCACCGCTTCGTTAGCCTCATGACCAACCTCAACTTCCTTGCCCTTTAACCGCAATCCTAAGCTGCATCAGTTCCATCAAAGACCCATTGCCTTGAGCTCAATCCCATTGCCACACAACTCGGTCCATGCCAAAGAACAACTCCTTGCATAGCTCGATTCTCCATTTCCATTAGCTCGCGCCCGAGCTTCATCCAATTACTCATAATTCAACCCCGTAACAACACATTCAACTCCGCCATTTTCCATTCATCCAAAGAACACCCGTTCTCTTCTCGGGCCAATTCCGCTTCTACAACTTCTTGGCTCAATGCTCACGACCTGTAATAACATTCAACCCGAGCCATCATAAGCTCACCACCACTTTTACACACCCGTAGCGCATTGCATTGCCTGCAATCTCTTGTCTCGCAACTGCCGCAACCTCAAGCCAACAATCCGGCTCTCAGTGCAAAGACCAGCTACTCCATAAACCCCTGCAACTCAGCTTCACCTCGCAACATCTCAATAGCATTTCACCCCCAAACCCTTCATTCATCTCAGAACTCATGAATCTCCACCAACTGCAAATCAACTTGCCATCTGAGCGGCACCACCAACACAGTCCCCATCTTGAGGTGGATTCTGCAACATGGTACCCAATTGCTCCTTCTCACAGTACTCATATCTCTTTTAATTGCATCTTTAGCTTCCGGCTTTGGCTACTTCCCACTCCAAGGTCTTCCTAATCCTCCACTCATCTGTTTCACTGGTTGTTGTTGATACACAGGAAGAGCATCAGGCATCACTGGTCCCTCCATAACTCACAATCATTCTTGAGCAACACAGGTACCCTCTTCTTCATCTGGATCTGAATCCTATTTCCTGAGCATCGACAGCACCATTAACGGAATCAGTTTCGAATGATAAAACGCAGGTCTATCGAATTTCCATCTGCTTCTCTCGATCTGTAATTCATGGCAGCATCAACCCTACTTAAACTTAGTCATCCTCAGCAGCAATCTTTTCTCTAGCAACCTAATCTTCAACATCACCTTCTCAAAACCCGCCATGGCTGCTCTTATTTCCAACTTTTCATATCGACACAAAATAATGTGGATAAGATACTTGTGGGTTGTAATGACAGGAATTACTGTAGACACCCAGCATTCTTGTATAAGGGCCACCATCTGAGTACCTCTTCTTGCACTGTCAGTTTTGCGGAACTGACAAGCTTATTCATAGATTTTGCTCGTAACTTCCTCGGACGCAGTCGACTGACTTCAATCTTTCGCCGCTAACCTCATATTTTCGTTCTCTTCAAGATGATCGAGAATAAATCCTTGAGTCAAGCGAATTCCACTTCTTTTGCTCCCAAAGACTCCATTGCACCTATAAACTCAAAAGCACGCGTAAAGTACGTAATTCACAAGAAAAATAGCAAAGAAAGCATAAACTCTATATAGTAAATACGGTGTATTCTACACCTATCAGATTCCCCCACACTTAGACTTTGCTAGTACTCGAGCAAATCAAACAAAACAATAAAATACAACAACTCCGTGTCGTCGAGGCTACGGTCACTTTTAGCACAAATAACAAGCCTTTAAACCCCTAGGTGTCCCTAGTGGACGAGTTATAGTCTCGTGAGGGTTTACTAGAGATATACCCACAAAACCTAAATATCCAACTTACTAGTTCTCCGTAATGATAGTATCCAACGCGCTAAGAAGACATAGAGATTCTGCACACTAGTCATAAGAAGTTAGACACATAAATGAACACAATCTCATTCTTAAAAGTTGAGAGAGAGATAACCATCCCTTCTCGACTAAAATTCGGGTTCGAGTGATCAAAAGTCTCGACTCTGCCTCACAAGAAAGGGTTTTATGATATTGCTCTCAATAATAAAATGACTCTTTATGGGTCACACATGTGTCCAGTTGGAATGAAGAGAGAATCCCGAGACACGTTGAATGGTAGGAAGGCTTAACCCTCCGAAAGTTTTGAAAACCCACATCTTTTATATATTTTTGAAAACCCATTTTTCTCGACGATCTCTTCGAAAGGAAATCAACCATTTAACGAAGGTGGAAATATGCTTACTTACGGTGAACTGTTCGGCGTGCAGCTAGCACCACTCTCACAGCATCCATAGAAACGTCTTCGGTCTTCTATTGGTGTCTCCATCTTCGTCTTCGGTCTTCAACTCTTGATGATAACTCTCGAACTTCTTAGAATCTCGACAATATGACTCTTTCCCTCAAATTCCTTGTCGCTTGAAACTTCATTATAGATATTCCTTCTTTCCATAGGCTTTATTGAAAAGAATACAAAAATAAAAACAAACTATACAAACCCAAAATATAAATTTTTTCTCTCTTTTTTTTTTTTTTTTTTTTTTTTTTTTTTTTTTTTTTTTTTTTTTTCTTTTTTTTTCTTTTTCTCTTTTTTTTTTTTTAATTTTCATTTTTTTTTTTTTTTTTTTTATTAACAAATAAAAATAAAACAAAATAAAAACATTTTTCTCTTGTCTTTTTTTTTTTTTTTTTAATTTTCGTTTTTTTTTTTTTTTTTTTTTCAATTTTTTTTTTTTTTTGAGACAAGAGAAAGTAAAATACAAATAAAAAAAATAAAAAATAAAAAATAAATAAAAATGTAAGTACAATGCCATGGTGTAAGTACTTTACCGCTTGAATCTTCACAACTTATATGTCTTGATATCATAGACTTCTCAAATTCTCATCCTTTATAATTTCCGCTCTTGTACTATAGTCTTCAACTTATAAAAATTTTGCTCCATGTTTTGTTGCTTTACTCAAATTTGAAATCTACCCATTTTATACCATTGTTTGTAAACCTCGAACATGCTCAACTTTCCTTCGAATTTGTGATGCTCCTCTTGTTGATGATGATGGTGTTTCTATGGACCTGTTGGTGTAGAGAGAGATAAGGTGGATGGTGCTAACTGCGAACAAGATCACAAGTGGTATGTAAGTTAGCAATTCGATGTCACCAACATGGTTGATAAAAATAGCACTCAAGAGATCAAAATAGTGCTTCTATGGTGGGAAATTGGACACTCACCATTCTGCCTGCAATTTACGTACGGTGACACACACTCTAAAAGCACAATTTAGACAGTACAAAGAATTGAAGGTTGGTGCCTCACATTATGTAACATGGGTAGTCTCCACTATAGGGGATCACTGTTCTAATACCGAATTCAAATTTCGCACCTTATTTGCCATTTGGCATAGTTAAATCCAACTTTAACTCTCATACAATTAAGAAACCCGATCATGTTCTCTGTCATCTCTAAGTTCAACACTATTGTGAGATTCTCGATGTAATCTTAGCGACATGTATACTATGTGACTCTAAACTAACTACAAGTTGGAGGTTTCTTATTCACTAGTTCACAAAAAAGTTGAAAAATTGCAAAAACTTACAACATAAACCACTCCCCCACACTTAAACTTTACATTGTCCTCAATGTAAATTGAATCGTCCAAAGTAAGTCAAGGTGGGAAATCCTAATAAGAAATCAGCAAAAACAAAGTAAAAACAAAACAAGAAAAACTAAAAACAAGAAAAGAAATAAATACAAGACAAGAAATACTCATCCTTTGGGTTGCCTCCCAATTAGCGCTTGGTTTAAAGTCGTCAGCCCGACTATCTCCTTGCTTTCTATGACTCCTCCAGAGGGAGTACATCCACAAAGTTAACTCCTTCCACCACTTCGGAAGTGAAGTTCTCATAATATGGTTTCAACCGGTGCCCATTCACTTTAAGTTCTTTCCCCGTAGCTATGCTACGAATTTCCACTGCACCATGAGAAAACACATTAGTAACAATAAAAGGTCCGATCCATCGTGACCTTAATTTACCCGGAAATAAATGCAAGCGAGAATTAAACAAAAGCACTTTCTGCCCAATGCAAAATTGTTTCCTAGAAATCATGTTATCATGGAATGCTTTCGTCTTTTCTTTGTAAATACGTGAACTTTCAAATGCATCATTGCGAAGCTCCTCTAGCTCTTGGAGTTGTAACTTCCTTTTGCTTTCCAGCCCCATCCATCTCCATGTTGCATTGTTTAATAGCCCAAAACGCCTTATGCTCAATTTCCACGGGTAAGTGACAAGGTTTACCATACACAAGCCTAAAAGGAGACATTCCAATAGGTGTTTTATACGCGGTTCTATACGCCCACAAAGCATCATTAAGTCGCATGCTCCAATCCTTCCTTGTCGGGTTCACCGTCTTTTCTAGAATTGATTTCACCTCCTGGTTAGACACCTCGGCTTGTCCATTGGTTTGGGGATGATAAGGTGTTGCAATCTTATGCGACACATTGTACTTCCTTAACAAGCTTTGCAAGAACCTGTTTTTGAAGTGAGAACCCCCATCGCTTATTATCGCCCTTGGAATTCCAAACCTCGCAAAAATATTAGCTTGCACGAAATCTGAAACAACTTTAGAATCATTAGTTGGGGTGGCTTTAGCTTCCACCCATTTCGAGACATAATCAACCGCAAGTAAGATATAAAAATTCCCATGGGAGTTGACAAAAGGCCCCATAAAATCAATACCCCATACATCAAAAACTTCAATAAATTGAATATAAGTTTGTGGCATTTGATTTCGGACACCTAGATTGCCGGTTCTTTGACACCTATCACAAGTTGTACAAAATATATGTGCATCCTTAAACAAAGTTGGCCAATAAAAACCACTTTCAAGTACCTTGTGCGCGGTTCTCTTACTCCCAAAATGTCCTCCGCAAGCATAAGAGTGACAAAAAGACAAGATAGAGTTAAATTCAGATTCGGGCACGCACCTTCGTATTACTTGGTCACTACCATATTTCCATAAGTATGGATCATCCCATATGTATTGGTTCCCTAACCTCTTAAGTTTGTCCCTCTCAAAGACGAGACAAGTTCTGTGGGATTTGTTTAGAAACTAAGTAATTCACAATATCGCATACCATGGTTCTCCAAAGGCAATCGAGAAAAGTTGCTCGTCCGGAAACTTTCACGCAACGGGATAGTCTCCTTGTCCACAGCAGAAGTCGGCTCAAATGATCCGCAACGGTGTTCTCAATCCCTTTCTTGTCTTTGATTTCAATATCAAACTCTTGTAAGAGTAATATCCATCGTATGAGCCTCGGTTTCGCCTCTTTCTTTGTAAGCAAGTACTTAAGCGCTGCATGATCAGAAAAAACAACAACTTTTGTACCAATTAGATAAGAGCGAAACTTTTCCAAAGCAAAAACAATGGCTAATAACTCCTTTTCAGTGGTTCTGTAGTTTTGTTGAGCCTCATTTAACGTTCTAGAAGCATAATAAATAGCATGAGGAAGCCTCCCCACACGTTGCCCAAGCACCGCACCAACCGCATAATCACTAGCATCACACATGAGTTCAAACGGCTTACTCCAATCCGGTGGTTTAATGATAGGGGCTGAAATCAAAAGTTCTTTCAAACGATTGAATGCCGCCATACATTTCTCATCAAAGTTAAAAACCACATCTTTTTGCAATAAGTTAGAAAGTGGTGACGCTATCTTGGAAAAGTCCTTGATGAATCTACGATAGAAACCTGCATGACCAAGAAAAGAGCGAATCTCCCTCACCGTAGTGGGAGGGGTTAGAGCACGAATAAGGTCTATCTTAGATTTATCGACTTCCAAGCCTTTAGAAGATATTATATGGCCTAAAACTATGCCATGAGTTACCATGAAATAGCACTTCTCCCAATTTAGCACAAGATTTGTTTCAACACATCGTTCAAGGATTAGAGACAAATTGTTCAAGCAAAGGTCAAAAGAATCACCAAAGACACTAAAGTCATCCATGAACACTTCAATTATGTTTTCAACATATTCCGAAAAGATACTTACCATACACCTTTGAAAAGTAGCCGGAGCATTGCATAGGCCAAAAGGCATCCTTCTATAAGCAAAAGTATCGAAAGGACAAGTGAAAGTGGTTTTCTCTTGGTCCTCCTGCTATCACAACTGATTATAACCCGAATAGCCATCAAGAAAGCAATAGTAAGAGTGTCCAAATAAACGTTCAAGCATTTGATCAATAAAAGGTAAAGGAAAGTGATCTTTTCTAGTGGTGGCATTCAATTTTCTATAATCAATACAAACCCTCCAACCGGTTTGCACACGAGTTGGGACTAGTTCATTCTTATCATTCTCCACCACCGTCACACCTGATTTCTTTGGTACTACTTGTACCGGGCTTACCCACTTGCTATCGGATATGGGGTAGATAACACCCACTTCCAAAAGCTTGAGTATCTCCTTTTTCACAACTTCCATCATGGGAGGATTCAACCGACGTTGCGCTTCCCTAGTAGGCTTTGCATCATCCTCCAAACGAATTTTGTGCATACAAACGGCAGGGCTAATACCCTTGATATCGGCAATTGTCCATCCTATGGCCGTCTTGTACTTCCTTAGCACCCTTAGAAGTTTTTGCTCCTGTAAATCATTAAGCTTATTAGAAACAATCACAGGTAACTCTTCATTATCACCCAAGTACAAGTACCTAAGGTGGTCGGGAAGAGGTTTCAATTCTAACGTTGGAGATTTAACAATTGAAGGTACAAGCTTTTCATCACTGCATGGTAAAGAAATAAAAGAGATATTATGAGTTTTCGGGCATTCTTGTAGTGAATTAAGATCACCAAGAGCTTCCTTGACTTCATTACCACACTCTACACCATTATCCATGGATGTAGTTAACACGGTTTCCAAAGCATCATCACCGTTTAATTCAAACATTTGTTGTGCCAATGTATCCATCACATCAATGGAGAAACAAGAGTGGACATCGCTAGGATATCGCATCGTCTCGAAAATGTTGAAACGTATTATTTCTCCATCAAACTCCATAGTTAGCGTTCCCTTATCCACATCAATTATGGTTTTCGCCGTTTTCATGAAAGGACGCCCAAGAAGCAATGGAAGAGATGAGTCCGGAGAACCTTCATCCATCTCTAACACACAAAAGTCCGCAGGAAATACAAGTTGATTAACCTACACAAGAACATCCTCAACAATACCCATTGGGTAAACATTAGAGCGATCGGCTAATTGCAATACAATTTCAGCCTTTTTAAGAGGACCAAGATCAAGTGAATTATACATTGACGCAGGCATAACATTAACGGATGCGCCTAAGTCCAACATAGCTTTGTTAAAAGTTGTGTTACCAATTTTTACGGGAATGTCAAAACTACCCGGATCCTTGCACTTAAGTGGGAGTTTGTGTTGTAAGATTGCCAAGCATTCTCCCCCACACTAAGCACTTCATTACCTTTGAGCCTTTGTTTGTTGGTACACAAGTCCTTCAACACCTTTGCATACTTTGGAACTTGCTTGATAGCATCAATGAGTGGTATGTTCACATGGATCTTTTAAGAACGTCTAAAATCTCCTTTTCTAATTCCGCCTTCTTAGAACTTGCAAATCTGCGAGGAAAAGGTAGAGGAGGAACATAAGTAGAAACCGGAGTTTTAGCGTTAGGAATAGGTACCTCAGAAGTTTGGGGAGAATCCTCGGTTTTCTCCTCCAAAACAGGTTCCTTTGGTGTGTCCACCTTGCCCGAATCAGCAACTTCGGGTTGCACAAGTTGTGTACCGCTTCTCAACGTAATGGCATTGACACCCTCTTTTGGGTTAATAGGTTGAGAAGGAAGTCTCCCACTATTTTGTGCCTTCAAATTGTTGATATCAACCGCCATGGAGCCCATTTGTGTTTGCAACTCCTTAATAGCACTCTTAGTCTCTTGTTGACTTTCCTTGAACATGGTGGAAATACCTTGCATAAAAGTTTGAAGCTTTGCATCAATATCAAAGACCTTGAGTTTGCATTGATTGTTGTCTTGGAGGTTGCTTTGAAATTGTTGTTGTTGTGGTTGAAATCCACTAGGACGGTTGAAAGTAGGTTGTTGAACGGCACCTTGCTTGTTAGCATAGCTAAAATTGGGGTGATCTCTCCATCCCGGATTGTAAGTGTTGGAGTAGGGATCATACCGTCTTGGTTGATTCGGAAAGATCGCATTAGCTTGCTCGTCTTCATAAG
Organism: Papaver armeniacum; assembly: GCA_023531295.1. NCBI lineage: Eukaryota > Viridiplantae > Streptophyta > Magnoliopsida > Ranunculales > Papaveraceae > Papaver > Papaver armeniacum. The sequence goes on along the minus strand of JAJJWW010014334.1, from coordinate 10,497 downwards.
ATTGAGGAGAAGTTGGTATAACCGCGGATGCCACTTGTTGCAACATTGCTGTCATGTTTCCCATTTGTTGACGAAGTTCCTCCACCTCGCTCACTTCACTCACCCTTCTTAGAATCACATCCGAACCACGACTTAAGAATTGTTGTGAGTTCGCTGCCATATTTTCAATCAACTCTCTAGCTTGTGCCACCGTCTTGCTAACTAGTGCACCACCACCCGCAGCGTCAATAAGATTCCTATCACTTGATTGGAGTCCTTCATAGAAGTATTGGATGATCATAGCGTCACTGAATTGGTGGTGAGGGCAGCTTGCAACCAATCTCTTGTACCGTTCCCAACATTCATATAAGGATTCTCCCACGTTTTGCTTCATTCCGCAAATCTCCTTGCGAATTTGAGTAGCCTTGGATGCGTGAAAATATCTCTCCAAAAAGAGTTTCTTCAACCCATTCCATGTTGTGACACTTCCGGAGGTAAATAGTACAACCAATCCTTCGCACTATCCATTAAAGAGAAACGGAAAACCTTCAACATTGCACCATCCGCCTCAACATTTCTTTGGAAGCATAGCCGTGACAATGGTGTGGAAGTCCAAAAGATGTTTGTTAGGATCTTCATTCACCATGCCATGGAATTTTGGTAATTCTCTAAGCAACCCCTGGCTTTATCTCAAAAGTAGAGTTCGTTTGAATACACCCCGTTGTGTATCAAGCCTATGAGAAGCTAAGTCCTTGAGTGAACGATTTGCATCACCCATTTCTTCTTCTTCTTCTCGTTGTCGGAAAATCTCTTCTCCTACTTCCTCCTCGTGCTCGTCCGTTGTGTTTCGCCTTGGTTGGAGTATTGTGCCGCGTCGAGTAGCTATCCCGCACCTTGGATAATTCCAATCCTTAGAAGCCAGAGATTATGCACTGCAAACAATTCTCGCAAAACAAGTGAGAAACAAGACAAGAGTCGAAAAGCAAAGATAAAAGCAGAAATTGTAAAAAGAAACTAAAAACTTAATAACAAGCCGTATGCCTCCCCGGCAACGGCGCCAAAATTTGATCGTGTGTCAATCCGTCAAAAATAATTTCACTTTCTTACGCGCTAAATTTAAATGAAGCACAAGGTAAGGAAGAGTTCGTATCCACAGAGAGGCAATTGTTGTTAAGTAATTTTCAGTTTCTAAAGTAACCCAAGGTATGTTTGTTGTATAAGAAATAAAAATAGTTGAAAGCAAAGTAAATAATTTGAGAAATCAATAAGGAGAAGATATTGGTCAAGGGATAGTATCATTCACAAACATGTATTTTCATCAATGATTAGAATTGGTATTTAATCTCGTATTTACTAAAAGTCCTAGGATATCTTGATCGCAAGTATAACCCGTTAATTCCACTCGTTTTCATCACAACCACATTAAAAGATGCATATGTGAATTCTTCGTAAAGCAACCTAAAGTGTAAAAGCACAATTAAGTTTAACTCCTAAGAGCATTAAGTTTTATGGAATAAGACTCATCAATGCAAACGAATGTGTAAAAGCACTAAACGTTTTAACAAAAGTTATGATTCACTTGTGACTAATAGGATGTATCACTACAAGCACTAACCACAATTATGCTACTTAGAATCAGGGATAAACAACTTTTTCGTATTGAAAACCCTAATATAGCTCTAGAGATGAACACAAATCGGATTGATTAGGACTCAACCTAACAAGTTTTCAAATCTTATAACACTATTAATTGTGAATCACAAACAATAATTACTGAGACAAAACTAATTCATTGAATCAAAAGCATGTTGAGAAATCAACTTTTATCCCATAACCAATAATAAGTTTAGCTACTCATAGCTATGGAGTTCATCATCATCAATATTCAATAATAAACAAGGAAGAAGAAGAACAAAACCAAACCCTAGAAGCGTAAACAAAAGTGGCTCTCCAAAATTCCCAAGAAAAAAATATCTCATGTGTTGTAGAAAACCTCCCTTTTATAGCTTTTCTCCAACTTCTAAAATTAGGTCTAGTCTTCAAAGTCCATTAGGTGAGAGTCCACCAAGCCCACAAGAAGGAGAAACCCGTGTAGAAAATACGCCCAAAGTGGTCGCGGAAGTCCGGGATTGTGACCTGAAATCGGCCGGAAAGTCGCCGGAAAACAGCCCGGATCGGGCAAAGTCCGCCTTGGCCACCTGGTCAACGAGTTGGATCGGCCGGTCAACGGCCGGGGCTTGGTTTAGATCACTCGAGTCAAATCGTATGACTCAACTCGTAGTCATACCCGAGTCGTGTACATGAGTCGGACTGACTCGAGATCCCGTGTCTAACCTGGCCGACTTAACCAGGCCACGGTTACGCACAAGCCAATTCTTGATTTCCAACCATGATGGCTATACAAATGCAGCTTCCATCCTTTTTGCCAATTCCTTCCCCGATTTCCTTGAGCACCATTACCAACTCACAGTTTCCATTGCATTAGATCCCGCCACTCCCCGAGTCACCATATTCCAGCTCCAAATTGACAGCCATTGCCTCCAACAATTCCATATTCTGTAGCTTCGTCGAGCACAAACCCCACTATCCTCAAGCCTAAGACTCCAGCAACAGCAGTCCATCACTATCCCTTCAATTCCACAATGAACAGCTTTAACTCCAGCTGCAATGTTAGTGCATTCCCTGACTGCAACTACAAGTTTGTGGCTTCCCTGCTTAACTCTTGCACTTGGCCCATGGAACTCTCAAGAACACTACCACATTGCACCACATCTCCTTAGACACCCAAAGACCACACAAGATCCATCTCGGACCAACTTTCCTCTCTTCCCGAGACCAACATCACTACATTCCGCCTCCATTGCACACTCCAACTCGACCCGCACTTCATACATTCCCGCATAGCCAATAGTTCAAGTACCCGGCTCCCACCGCAATTTCATGGCTGGTCTATAACCGCACCGCAACTCCTTTTATTTCTTGAGTCTCCACCGCCGTTAGCCTCATGACCAACCTCAACTTCCTTGCCCTTTAACTGCAATCCTAAGCTACATCGGTTCCATCAAAGACCCATTGCCTTGAGCTCAATCCCATTGCCACACAACTCAGTCCATGCCAAAGAACAACTCCTTGCATAGCTCAGTCTCCATTTCCATTAGCCTGCCCGAGCTTCATCCAATTACTCATAATTCAACCCTGTAACAACACATTCAACCTGCCATTTTCCATTCATCCAGCAGCACCAGTTCTCTTCTCAGGCCAATTCCTGCTCTACAACTTCTTGGCTCAATGCTCACAGCCCTGTAATAACATTCAACCTGAGCCATCATAAGCTCACCACCACTTTTACACACCTGTAGCGCATTTGCATTGCCTGCAATCTCTTGTCTCGCAATACCGCAACCTCAGCCAACAATCCCGGCTCTCCTGTGCAGCACCAATTACTCCATAAACCCCTCGCAACTCGCCTTCACCTGCAACATCTCAATAGCATTTCATCCCCAAACCCTTCATTCATCTCGAACTCATGAATCTCCACCAACCGCAAATCAACTTGCCATCGAGCGGCACCACCAACACAACCTCCCATCTTGAGGTGGATTAAACATGGTACCCAATTGCTCCTTCTCACGAGTACTCATATCTCTTTTAATTGCATCTTTAGCTTTCGGCTTTGGCTACTTCCCACTCCAAGGTCTTCCTAATCCTCCACTCATCTCGTTTCACCAAGTTGTTGTTGATACACAGAAGAGCATCGTGCATCACCGGTCCCTCCATAACTCACAATCATTCTTGAGCAACACAGTACCCTCTTCTTCATCTGGATCTCGAATCCTATTTCACGAGCATCGACAAGACCATTAACTAATCGGCCAATGATAAAAACGCAGTCTCAATTTCCATCTCGCTTCTCTCGATCTCAGAATTCATGGCAAAGATCAACCCTACTTAAACTTAGTCATCCTCAGCAGCAATCTTTTCTCTAGCAACCTAATCTTCAACATCACCTTCTCAAAACCCGCCATGGTCGCTCTTATTTCCAACTTTTGAGATCGACACAAAATAATGTGGATAAGATACTTGTGGGTTGTAATGACGAGAATTCTTGTAGACACCCAGCATTCTTGTATAAGGGCCACCATCTCGAGTACCTCTTCTTGCACTTGTCTGTTTTTGGGAATGACAAGCTTATTCATAGATTTTGCTCGTAACTTCCTCGACGCAATCGATTGACTTCAATCTTTCGCCGCTAACCTCATATTTTCGTTCTCTTCAAGATGATCGAGAATAAATCCTTGAGTCAAGCGAATTCCACTTCTTTTGCTCCCAAAGACTCCATTGCACCTATAAACTCAAAAGCACGCGTAAAGTACGTAATTCACAAGAAAAATAGCAAAGAAAGCATAAACTCTATATAGTAAATACGGTGTATTCTACACCTATCATCAACCTTATTCATCTTAACCATAACTAGTTCAAATGACTCAAATGAAACTAGTTAAAGAGTTGTTCAATTGCTATATTCTTATAGAATTATACAAGAACACAATTGAAGCAAAATCGGTTTGATTTATCAATCAATACACGAACATTATAGCCACGGTTTGCAAAGATTGCATTCCTTATTGATAAATGTTTAGGTTCATGTACAACCGATTTTAGAAAAGTAACACACTTAAGTATGCGTACGGGTATGCGTACTTAAGTAACCGGATTGAGTTTGTTTTAGTTTTCAAACTCGCAGAATTCACGAGACGTGAACTTTCCGCCGCATGCGTATGGATACGCGTACTTTAGGTAACCGAATGAGTTTGGTTTTGGTTTTCAAACTCAGCAGAAATTTACGGACGTGAACTTCCGCGTGTACGCATACTTACCTAGTCTCCTACAACCTTTTTGTATACACACAAGTATGCATACTTTAGGTTCCCAGTTTTGGACTTATACACTAATGTGCGAACACACTATGCTTATATCCAAAGATGGTTACAAGATTCTAAAATCTTTATTGCAATCATTGAAACATTCTTCTATAATGATAATAGCCGTTTTTCACACACTATTAGCATCAAAGCAATTTTCAAGATATTGAAATAATCATTATCGAAACATTCTAAGCCTACATCAAATGATTGTATCACACAAACCATGTAAGATGTTAATCGGCAATTTTCTCATGATATAAGATGAACTTGGTCAAAGCGAAATCTTACTAACACATATTTCGAGAAATATGTAAGCGAGATATACTCGACTTTGAAATCTCAAGTGTGTATAGAGAAAACTATATCATAACACAACTTATGTCTCAATATAGGAGATAGTAGAAATAGACTTTCCAAGTGATGGATGAGCTCAAGTCTCCACATACCTTTTGTCTAAGAAGTTCCACAAGCTCCCCTCAGTAGTTCTTCGTCTTCAAATGATGACCTCCGTGAAAACTAAGCTCAACTACACAATCTATGTCCTAGTCCGAAACATCTATAAATAGGATAGAAATCAAGACTTATAGTTTTGATCACTAACATTGACAAACATGCTTGAGATAGCAACGCCGCGAGTTCGAACGAGTAGTGATCTAAGAGCTAGCAACCTGTTTCTCGTGTGTAGACAAGGCAACAACTCTTGATCCAAGTGGTTTATCAGAAAAAAAGCAATAGCTTTGTTTTCTTGCATAAGAACAACACCAATTCTCAAGTCACAAGCATCTGTCTCCAAGACAAACCGTTTGGTGAAATCGGGTAAGGCTAGCATATGAATGGTAGTCATTGTATTCTTGAGATTAACAAAAGCCTCGGGTGACGTGAAGACCAATGAAAAAGAATCTTTCTTCTATAAGTCAGTTAAAAGTCTACATATAAGACCATAATCCTTTAAAAAATTTCTATAATAACCTGTGAGACCAAAAAATCCCCTGAGAGCCTTAATGCTAGTAGGTGTATGCCAATTCACCATGGCAGAGATCTTCTCAAGATCAGCCATAACTTCATTAGCAGTAATAATGTGCCCTAAATAGTCTAATTCAGATGACCAAAACAACACTTAGAGAAGTTTGCATCTGATTATGTTCTCTCGAGAATTTCTAAAGCAGTTTGTAAGTGAAGTGTGTGATCTTCTAAAGAAGAGATGTAGATTAAAATATCATCAAAGAATACAAGAATAAATTTCCTAAGATATGCTTGGAAAATGTTATTCATAAGAGCCTGAAAGGTTGTTAGTGCATTGGTGGGACCAAATGGAATTACCTTGATATCATGTTCGGTTCATGGAATTAAATGGCCAGGAATTCAATTCCGAGGAATCCACCCAATTCACTGGCCGACATTGTTCGGAATCCGGAGAATCGGACTCGACATAATCCAATTCCACCAAAAAACTCCATTTTCAATTCTACTAGTCAGAGAGGGGAATTGAATTGCTTTCCGGAGGAATCGAGATTAATTAACATGAAGTGTCAAAATTGTCCTCGTAATAAAACTGTTGATCAAAAAAAGTTAACGATGGTTGGTGTGTAGTATGAAGTGATTGATGGTGGTGGTGGTGCTGCTGGTTGGTGGTGGCATTGATGGTGGTTGGTGATGGTGGTACTATTGGTGGTGCTAGTCCTGGTTGGTGGTGGTAGGGTGGTACTGGTGCTGACGACGATGGGTGCTGGTGGTGAGGATGGTCTTTGGTTTTTACTGGTGGTGATGATGGTGGTAGTTGCTGATGGCGATGGTGGTGGTTGTTGTTGGCGGCGACACTAGATTCTGTTTCTTCTTTGTGTTTTTTTTTTTTTTTTGTGCAACAAGCATCACTTAAAGCGGACGGTGGATTTTGAAATTTCAATTTCACAAGAAATTTGTTTTCATTTCAATCCTAAGATACAAGGCATTAACATGATTTGATAAATTTGGATTACAATGTAATCCAATTAGCTCAACCAAATGTTGTTTTTTCGATCAAAGAATCTATTCATTGGGATTCAATTCTAGGATAAGGATTACCCTATAATTGAATTCCTTGGACATGAAAACCTTAAAACGAACGCGTTGTGAATTCAAAATGGTTGTGATGAGTCCTGAAAGCAGTTTTGTGTGTGTTAGAAGGATAAACCCTGATTTGATGATAACCAGAATTCAAATCAATCTTTGTAAAAAACTTGGGGCCATGTAACTCATCCAACAACTTCATCAATGAGCGGAATTGGGAATTTATCTTTGATTATAATGTTGTTTAACTTCCCGTAATCTACACAAAACCTCCGGAATTGTCTTTCTTCTTAATAAGTAAAATTGGGGAAGCAAATGGGTTGTTGCTTGGTTGTATAATACCGGAGAATAACATTTCTTGGACCAAGTTTTCAACAACCGACTTACAATGTATGGGCATTTATAAGGTCTCGGGTTGACAGTGGGCCGAATTAGGTTGGAGAGGTATTTTGTGATCCAACTCTTTGAGGTGATAGAGTTTTAGGCTTAGAAAAATATCAGCAAACTGATTGAGTAGACTTGATATCTGTGGTGGAGGCTGAGATTGACCAGTGGATGTGGAAATAGAGAACAATTGGCCCACCAACCCATGGGAATGTTTTTGAAAAAACTTTTTAACTGGGCAGAGCCACTCATCATACTTAGTGATGGTGATTCGCTTGCTTTTGTTGTGAAGATACATAACTTAGATAGGTTGAACAATACAAGCTCCCAAGTTTCTTAACCAATCACACTCCAAAACAATATCACACCCTCCCAATCGAATGAGTCTCAAGTCACCATAGAACTTGTGTCCTTGCATAGTCCACTCAATTGAGAGCAGATGCCGGGCCGACAGTTTATCACCATTGGCCACAGTGACCGCAGAAACTAGCAAGTTTATTCTATGGAGTCTTTTGTAAACTTTTGGCTAAGGCATAGTCAATGAAACTTGAGTGCTACCGGTATCTATGAGAATGGATATGACCTTCTTCTTTACAAAACCGGGTATTCCAATAGTGTCAAATGAGACATTACTGTCAAAGCATGTAATATGATTTCCATATCACTCTCAACAAGAGGTTCTTCATTAGTTTCATGTTCAGTCTCTCCTCCTTCTCATAAATTTTCTCAACTTATTCTCCTATCAACACACATAATTAAATAATGTTTCTTGTAAATGTGTCCTCTCTTGTAGAGTTCATCACAATTAAAGCATAACCTCTTTGCTTTTCCTCAGTTTGGACTTGTTCAGAGTGAGTCTTTTGAGTGGAAGCGTGGGTGACTTTAGGTGGTGGTAATTGAAGAGGTGATGAAGTTGGTACGTAGTAGGTTTTGGAGGGAAGGTAGTTGATGGAAAAGATCTTGTGGTGGAGAAGGAGGTAGGAAAATTTCTTGGAGTAGGCGTAGTGGTCTTTTGTTGTAAGGCCAAAAAATTTTCCTGCATCCTAGCAAGTGAAAAGGCATGAAGCAATGTTTTGGGTTCAAACTTGAGCACTAAACCCCTGAGTTCCTCTTTTAACCCACCAATGAAACTTGATATGAAGTATGTTTCAGAAAATCCTTATGAACACTTAGCATTAATGCCTTCAAGTACTCAAATTCTTCAAAATAATCATCTACGATTAGTTAGCCGAGCTAATTTATTGAACAATCCCATAATATTATCATAAGGTGGTTCTCGATTCTTGCACAAATATTATCACATAAGTACTTCAAAGAATATGGTTTTTATGGAGACAAAATTATCATACCATTAATTTGCTTTTCCATCGAGATGGATATCTCGCCATCCTTGTTTGTTGAGATCCGGCATATTGTGCATCTAAAATAGTACTCACATTTACGATCCATCTTTTTGGGTTATCTCCATCGAACTGGGAAAATCGATCTTGGGCATACGATTATGTATATTGAAGTCTCAACCACCATAATGAGCAAGAAAGGAGATCCGGCATTTGGGTGAGAAAGCCATGATTAGACCCCGAGCTCCATTTTGATCCTTGTTAAGATCTCTATTAGAAGAGAAAAATTCCATCCGAGATTGCATACCCTTTTCGATATCCGCCTTAAGTGGTCTGCATACTAGTTTCAATCTCTACTTTCATAGATCAGACATCATCTTCGTCGACGTTTCTTCGAGAGTTGCATAGCTAGATCATTGACCTTCAAGTGTAAGGAATCTTCCTGCTGGTGGTTTCTTATAACTCCTTGCAAGTCGAACCACCATGATGAATGATAGGGAAGGAACGACTCGATGCCAATTATCTTTGATTCTTAGTACTATTTGATGATGAATTCAAAAGAAAAAAAGGAACGAAAATGGATCGGAAAATAGTAACTCACGCTGCAGTAGCATCACACTATCACTTCATTAATTCATACTTAGCTAAAAATAGGATTCTCTTACGGCTTAAATGCAACACCAATTGAAAAGGGAATCCTAAACTAGGAATAAATCGGAGTCGGACATCTCATCCTGAATCAATTAGGCAAATAATAACCAATGATTAATCAAGTTGATTCACTTATTTAGGTAGACGAACATGTGACAAGGGCACCCGAGAGTAAACACACTACTATACTTAGAAAATCACATGACAACCGACTCATACATTTATATGTAAATGGGGAGAATATACCATTACATTGGAAGACGTGTCTGCCTTGTTACATCTTTGATTTACATGGAATTTTTCAGACAATTTTCAAATGAGGAAGATGAAATGTGTGGAGTGTCTGTTAGAGCATTTCTCGGTTGAACACACCAAGCGTTGGTATGTCAAGTTTGGTTGTCATATTTTTAGTGAACCAAAACTCATTTAAAGAGTCGCTTGATTATTTACTAGAGTTAACTTCATATAGGTTAGCTAGAAAGTTACTAGGATACGAGACTTACAAGTATTACTCGAAGACTTGAAGAATGTGAAGAAGTAAAGAGCTACAACGATCATCCTTCCTCTTGAGGTTAGTAATATTTGACTTGAATCTGCCATTCCTAACGTATCTTTCAAGTCGTGCATATTGAAAACATAATTGTGAAGTTTGTGAATGATTATACTCTAGTTAGACATAGTATTAAAGAATTACAATAATGAAGTATAACGTCTATCTTTTTGAACTTCAATATATAAGACATCGACATAATCGTATGAATGGTATTGTGATTATGTATGGGTATGGGTGAAGATTTCATCTCAGAAATAATGTTTTATATTCGTTTAAAGGAAGTACAATTCATAAACTTGTTTTGTGAATCGAAAGGGAAATCGCTAGGCTTATTGGTATTGTTATTCATTGCAAATCTTTGGATTACCAATATGTGTGTTTAGTATAACCGCTCATAACTTGTTTATGTATCTTGGTAAAACTATACACAATGCCCGGATTTTGTATTGGTATGACTTTTATTAATGAAACTGATCTTAAGTAATCACTCCGAGATGGTATGATCGCTATTTTGTAATTGGTATGACCAACTCTAGACATTGGGAACCGATCCTAGTAAGGTGCAACCGGTCACAAGTATGTGGAATCGATCCTTGTAAGAGGTACAACAAGTCTTAGT